>SJXQ01002426.1:195921-214343 GCA_006408695.1 Aepyceros melampus | reverse complement strand
ATTTCGGCTCCCACACTGAGTAACTACCCAGAGTCAAGTGTGTTGGCTCTCAGACCCGTTCACTCTGATTTTATTTGTTATAGTAATTACATGATTTCATTAAATACTATGGCAACTGATGAACCGTGTGTGAAAACTGTAAGCTGGGACTTCCCTGGCCGTCCAAGGGTTGAGACTTTGCCTTCCAATAGAGGGCATGAGGGTTCAATCCCTAGTCAGCGAGCTAAGCTCTCACATGCCTCCATGGCAAAAAAGCAAAAAACATAAAATAGAAACACTGTTGTAACAAATTCAATAAAGACTTTAAATGGTCCACATCAGAAAAATCTTAAAAAAAAAAACAACAACTGTAAGCTGACAAAGCTAGTGAATTAGTTATAGACTTGATGGGAAATTGAAGATTCCAGAAGATTTCTGCTCTCATCTTGCTTGTCCAGTGTCTTTTTTTAGTTCCCCACAGAGAGGTTGTGGTCTGGATGAGGAACTTTTGAAACTTGAGCTGGTGGACCTTATCTCTAAGAAAAGACCTTTGCCTTAAATGAAAAACACGGATAAGATGTGTAAAATTCTGTGTTCAGTGAGTTAACCAAACTGCTCAGTTAACCAGCAGCTGAGCTGACTGGTTCTGATAGTATGAAATGAGGGCTTCTCTGTTTTCCTGGTTCACCTGCGGTGAGGTCCTGATTCCGTAGGAGTAGGCTGGGTGCAGCTATGACGAGCCCTTTGCTTTTAAGAGGTGAGGGACGGAGACAGGTCACATTGTGGTCTCTTTGGGTCCCATCTTGCCTCTGCTCCTCAGCCCTCTCTGTCTCCACCCTGAGTCCCCAGGATACAAGGCCCGTGATGTCAGGAGGGTAGCGGCTGTTATTGGCACAGCTGTCCACGCAAGTCCAGAGAGTGGGGAGATCTTGTTTAGTTTCCTCTAAATATTAGGAAATAAGTCTTCTGGGGGAAAAAAAACCCAACAGAACCCCCTGATATGCTGTGCCTGCCAGAAGTAGAAAACAGTCAAATTGTGTATCGTGGAGACCACCGACTTTTCCCTGGAGCTGGTCCATTTACTTTCAAGTCTAGTTTTTTGCATTTCTGTGTTCAGTTTTGCACTTAAAGTGAATAACACTCAATTTTTAAGATGCAAGCCAGCTCCATGTGGAAAGGATTGGTCCAGTCTGCATCCCTCATCTGCTGCTTTCTAAGGACAGCGAGTTTCTGTCAGTGAGAAGGATTTTGGTATCTGCCATCAGAAATAGCTGTCTTTTTTAGTCTAATACATTCTGTTTGAGTGGTTGTTTTGGTGGAACATTTGATAAGCAGCCGGCAAATGTCCTTTCCCGAGTAGGCTGTAGCCTTGGAGATGGTTTCACACAGCCCACGAGACTGTTGTATTTTAGAACAGTTTCAGAATGTTCTCCAGTTCTTTAACTGTATCTTTTGTTTTTTCAGGTTCTTAATTTTGTTAGCATGTTAAACAGTCCAACTCAGCAGCTGTTAAGTTTTTTCATAAAAACTCAAGGAATACTTAGGTTAAGTCAAGCCACATTGGGTTGCATTTGCAAGTCTCCTCTGGGATATTGTAGGCTTGGGTTACAGGCTCCCCTTGAGAGACTGTCTTTAATTGGAAGACTCTGATAAAGTGAGTGCATCACTGGGAACATCTATTCATTGAATGGAAGATGAATTTGAGCATTCTGATAATCTTTAGTATTTAAGCCTAAACTCAAATTGCATGCAACTTTGGTGAAATCTATCCTGAAATTAATTGGTGAACTAGATCAAGTATAGCACAGTTAAAGGGAATGAGGTTAACCTGGCTGAATGCACGCCAACCTTTTTATCACCTAATCCCTAAGCCTGCTGTGTTTAAAGTCTTAATGTAACCTGAACGTTCCTAGTAGGAAGTACAAAGGCTGAGATTTCTTGCATTCTGTATCTTTGTATTAAAAATAATGTTCTACTTAATTTTATTTAGAGAGGAAAAGATCCAAATCAAAATGAATTTCCCACCAGAAGGAACCAGTATGTCTTTGAGAAGGACCAGTCTGAGTTGGGGGCCCCATGCGTCAGATAGATGGGTCTGGGATGTCTTGTTTCAGCAGAGAGCAGGGCAGCTGTCAGGGCCGGGGAGGGTGTCAGCCTGAGAGCCAGCTCGAGGTGTCTCCCACTGGCCATGAACAGCTTGAGCACTGGAAAGATTAATGATGACAGCTGGTTAAAAATCTGCTGCCTAGTAATGGTACCTCCAGAAAAAGAGCCTGCTGGTTGTTTTTAGAGTTTGCTGGAGCACTAACTCAGCCTTCTAAAAGTGGTTTTAAAAGTGAAGTGGTGGTGAAATTACACATTCATCCTGCTTTTCCTATATCAGTTATTTCCAATACTCAAACAGATGAGGCAGAAAACTCATAGAGAAATGCGGGCCGACCCCCAAAGAGGGTGTAAGTAAAGAGTTTCAGTAAGTGTAGTTATGGTATTGCAGTTAGAGTTAACAAAAGTTCTTGTGCCTTACAGATACATATTAATTTTGAGGGTGAAATGATACTATGCCGAGATTTGCTTTAGAATACATTCCGTAAAGTGAGGAGTACAGGCAGATGGAACGCGATTGGGAAATGTTGCTGATTGTCACACCCCGGAGAAGGGCACCCAGGGATTCATTATATTTAACTGTTGCTTTGCTTTGTGTTTGAAAATATAAGAAAGCAAATAGGAGACAAAAAGAGGAAGGGAGTTTAGGTGGTTGTTGGCGCGTGGAGACGTGGTGGCAGACGCGGTAGACGGGCCTCTGTGTGGCAGAGCGGCTGCTGTGGCACAGTCGGTGGCGCGCTCGTGCAGAAGACACTGGGGCTGAATGTCCGCACACTGAAGGCGCAGGTCCGGAGCCCCTTCCCGGCACTTGCGACTGCGGTGGTCTCGTCAGCCTCCCTAAGACTAAATTTCCTTTTTCCCAAGTAAAATGGGAACAGATTTGTCTCACGCTCACCGAGAGGGTTAAATGGAGATAATACGTGACGAGAAGGTGGCGCAGCGCCAAGCGTGCAGTAAATGTTTGTTGGACATTGAACAGGTGCTGGCGAGTGAAGCTTTCCGTCACCACCAATAACTCATCTTACCTAAATCTTTAAATTCACATCTATTTGACTCCCCCCACCCCCGACTTTTCCTCCCCCCGGGCCTTTTATTTGAAGAGCAAATGCAGCCGGGGCTGCGGTGCAGAGTGAATGGTGCCCTCTGGAGCTGGGTGGTGTTCAGCTCCCAGGGCCTGTCTCCAAGGAAGTCTTGACGCGGAGACTGATGCTCCGGAGGGCAGACTGTATTCTGGTTGTTGTCTCCCCCAAGCTTGGCACATAATGGTGCTTCTTAAGTATTTTTTGAATGAATGAATGAAATGAGCCAACCACTGTGTTGAAACATGTTTTGGTGGCTCTCATGATTCATAGTCTAGGTACTGGAGTTTGTGAGTGATTAAAAAAAAAAATATGTGAAATAAGTGGCTTCAATGGCAACCCACTCCAGTGTTCTTGCCTGGAGAGTCCCAGGGGTGGGGGAGCCTGGTGGGCTGCCGTCTATGGGGTTGCGCAGAGTCAGATACAATGGAAGCGACTTAGCAGCAGCAGCAGCAGCAGGACATCACAGTCATAACTTTACTCCCACATTTTAGTAGGCTTTCCAGGAGGGCTGACTTTCAGCTGAAGAGAAGGGATTGTGTGAAGCTGCCTGGTGTCTGATGAGTCTGCGGATGCGTGTTGCGTGTCTGATGTCTGCGCCGTGGCGGGGGCTTTTTCTTCATAGCATCACCATCATCAGCTCAGTGTCCTCCCTTTGCGTCTCACTCCCAAACGGTTACACTCTTGGTGCAGATAGTTTCACCTGCTTGGTTGTAATAACGAGCATTTATCTGTGACATTAACTGTTTAAAAATGTATTATAAACATTCAAAGAAGCTAATTTTCCGAACAGCTTAGCTGTTCTGAAGGTTTTAACAGCTGACCAGAGTGGCCCAAGGCCACAGCAGTCAGGAGTCCTCGCGGTCGAGCGGGACAAGCGTTTAGCGCTAGGTGGTGCCGGGCCCGTTCTCGGCGAGGGGGAGTGAACACGACACACGTCTCCTTTCAGGGGCCTGAGGTTCTCATCAGAAGGTTGAGCGTGTGCTCAGATGTCACTGTATGCCTCGGGAAAAGCCATCCACTTCTGTGTGCCAGGCCTCTGGCAAGATGGGCGCTCAGCTTGGGGGCCGGTGGGGGACTGGCCACAGGTGTGTCCTGCCTCCAGGCCTGAGGGATGGAGCAGCCTGTGGAGAACAAGGGAAGGAGCGAGAGGGCTGCTTCGGATGGGGATGGTGGCTGAGGTCACCCACGGCCACCCGAGAGGGAGGGGGCCCAGAGAACCCCCCACTCCTTTCAGGCTCCTCCCACCCTCAGTTCCCATCGCTGAGTCCAGCTGGAACCAGAAGGCACGTGGTGGCTGTGGTTCAGCCAGGCAGCACCCCCCGACCCGGACCCAGAGCAGGATGGAGAGTGGATCTTGAGGGGAAGTGGAAGTTTCCAGCCCTGGATTCATTCCCTGTGGACGCCATAACACATCACACGAGGTGGCTTAAAACAACAAGAAAAACTTACACTCTCACGTTCTGGAGGCCAGAAGTCCAAAATCAGCAGGGTCCACGCTCCCTCCCTGCAGTCTCTAGGGGAGAATCCACGCGTAGCCTCTTCCCGCTCCTGCTGTTGCTGGCTCCTTGGCTTGTGGCCGCATCACTCATCCCCGTCTCTGTCTTCTCTTGGCCTTCTCCCCTCTGCATCTTCTCCCGTGTGTGTTGCGTATGAGGACACTTGTCATTGGATTTCCAGCCTCCCACATAATCCAAGGTGATCTCTTTATCTTCAGATCCTTAACTTAATTACATCTGCAAAGACCCTTTCCCTGAACTGGGTCACATCCCCAGGTTCCAGGGATTAGCATGTGACATTTCTTCCTGGGAACCTCCGTTCAGCCCACCACCAGCCCCCGTCACTCCTGGGCGTTGTGGCGCAGTGGTGGTGTTGGCGTGACTGCTTCATTTGTCTTCAGTCAGCTGGCGCTCTGTGAGGGCAGGGTCTGCCTGCTTGTTCCCCCACGTCCATCGCCTACTCTGCCAGAGCCAGCGAGTAACAGTGCCTCAGATAATGCTTTTTCAGGTGAATGAATAAACAGATAAATAAGCACAGTGAACTGGAACACAGAGTGAAACCAGAGGTGTGCTTAGGGAGGCCACGGGACGGAGCCCAGGTGTCACTGCATGTTCCGGGGAAGCCGGTTCAGCTGCACCAGCTGGGCCTCTGGCCGTACAGGGCACTCGGCTTAGGGGACCCCAGGGGTGTTTAATAAAGGGGTTCTTTACAAGGAGGCAGTGGGTGTAGACCCCCCAGGGCTGGTGCAGTGCGCCGTGGGGTCTGACACTTTTAAGTGGCTGGATCGAGTGGTGTGAGGTTATGCCTCATGCCTGGTGATCCGTGAGTGAGGGTGTGGCGCTTTGAGGCTGAAAAGAGGCCCAAAGCCGTGGCAAGGGCAGGGGTCTGAGGAGAAGGGGGCGCCAGGCTGAGAGCAGCATGAGCACAATCGTTGGCAGAGTGTTTTATCCCAGATAAGACGTTTGCTTGTTAAATAAAATGGGATCGTTGACTTTGCATAAATACTAGGCCTTCTGAGCGTCGCGGTAAGTAAGAAGGCAGGTGTGTGTCTTAAATGTATTTTTATTTATTTTCCCTGGTCAGGCCTTACTGGCCCCACGAGAGAGCTTCGTTGTGGCGCGTGGGCTTCTAGCTGTGACACTCGGGCCCAGTAGCTGCGGCTCACAGCCTTAGTTGTCCCGGAGCATGTGAGATCTTGGTTTCCTGACCAGGGACCAAACCCTCGTCCCCTGCGTTGGAAGGCGAATTCTTAACCACTGGACCACCAGGCTCATCCCAAACCTATGTTGTTATCTTAGTTCCCAGCACAGATTCTGAGTCCTTCCTGGCTTTTGAGCATTTAAAGGACTTCTAATACGACTAAGGATTTCCGTCTATTTCGTTGAAATTTGCTAACGTAATTCAATAATGACATCAACTTTGTTATGATAAGGATTCTATTATAAAGTGGGAGGAAGGACCACTCTGTGAGTGTTTTTCCATAAAAAGTTTAGCTTGGAAACACCAGCAGGTGTACCCACCGAGTGTTCAGGAAGGAACAGGTGTAGGTGAAGGGGCCGACCAGCCGGCCAGAGTCGAGAGAAGCATCTGGTTTGGAAGACATGGCCTCACTGCACCCCCGAGCGCTGGCCGCGCAGGACAGCGGCCTGGTCTGTAACACCGCATGTGTCACCCAGAGGGGGCTTTAGGTCTGTTTTCTTTCTTAACCAGCTTTATTTTTTACCACACTCCTTCAGATGAACAGTGACCTGAGCATTTGAGGTAGCGTGGGGATTCTGTGAGAATGTCCTGTGGTGATGTGTGAGCGCTCCAGGAGAGAGGGGAGCACCACTCGGCCTGGACAGGCGCATGTAGAAGACCTTCGTCGTTTTATTTGCTTTAAACAAAGGCAGTTTGTCTCTCTAGAGCCTCTGCCCCTCTGGTTCTATTGATATCTAACAGTTTTTTTTTAATTAAAGCATAACTTACTGTAAACATACATACTTATTGCAATGATTCACACATTGTTTACAAGTAGAAAGAGGAAAGTAAAAAAAAAAAAGTCACACCCTTGAGAGGTCGCTGTAGGCTGCGGGTGACCATCCTTTCCAACAGCCCCGCTCACAGACAAACCGATGGGCAGAAGTCACTGTATAAATCGGACTTAACTGTAAATGCTGCCATCACACATCTCAGGTTTCTTTGATTTTGAACAGAAAAGGAAAAGGAAACTGAAGTGAAACTGAGCAGACATATAAAAATGTTTTGTTACCACAGAGAGATTATTTCCTGAAAAGATTTCTCTGTGGTTAAGAAAAAGGATGGAGAAGGCAATGGCACCCTACTCCAGTACTCTTGCCTGAAAAATCCCATGGACAGAGGAGCCTGGTGGGCTGCAGTCCATGGGGTCGCTAAGAGTCTGACAGGACTGAGTGACTTCAATTTCACTTTTCACTTTCATGCATTGGAAAAGGCAATGGCAACCCACTCCAGTGTTCTTGCCTGGAGAATCTCAGGGACAGGGGAACCTGTGGGCTGCCGTCTATGGGGTCGCACAGAGTCGGACACGACTGAAGTGACTTAGCAAAGAAAAAGGATCATGAGAAACCATCAAGAGGTTGGAGAGCCTGTTTTCAGTTTCAGGGTCTGTGGCTCTGCACGGTGGGCCTCTCCCAGCGTCCTCGGGGCGGTAGGACAGGAGGTTGAGAGTTGGATCGTCCCATCACCCAACGTGGCTGCTGCTTCAGCCTTGCCGAGTGTGGTCTGTCCGGTCCCCCGCGTCCTGTCCCCACCTTTGTGTTGCAAATGATAGAACAGGGCTGGCCGCTTCCTCCCAGTTTTCCTCAACTGGGATGGTGAAGAGAAACATCTGGGAGGAAGGTCTTTCTCTACCCACGGTTGTGTTGGAAGAGCTTTGTCAGAGCCTGAAGAAAGGGCTTCTCCCCACCTCAGCCACTGTCCTGGCCACCTGTACTGCCCACAGTACTGCCCACCCCCACCCCAGAGAGCAGTGCAGGTGTGCCCTGGGAGGCCACTGGAGGTTTTCCTGATGTTCATGTAGAAACATCTGAACACTCAGGGATGGAGAGAAAACAGCCAGCTTAACAGTTGTCCCTGTGGGTTGAAGTTTTAGTTTGCTTCCATGCATCCTGTGTGTGACTTATAGCCGTGAGTCTGACCTGACTTGGGTCCCAGGAAAATATGCTTTATTTTAAATAGACATATTTTAGGGCAGAGCTGTGAGGCCGGATGCTTTGCTGGATATTGGGATCACCCGGGGCTTTGAAGACATTCGAGGACTGGTCTGGGCCTGGGGGATTTGTGAACACCCCGCTTCCCTCCTAGGTGGCGCAGTGGTAAAGAATCTGCCTGCCCGTGCAGGAGATGCAGGAGATGTGGGTTCGATTCCTCGGTCGGGGAGATGCCCTGGAGAAGGAAATGGCAACTCACTCCAGTATTCTTGCCGGAGAACCCCATGGACAGAGGAACCTAGCTGACTTTAGTCCATGGAGTTGCAAAGAGTCAGATATGGCTGAGCATGCACACCTCCCCTCGGGGTACTCGGTTGACACAGACAGCCCCGCTGGAGTAGCCCTTGGAGGTGGTGGCGCTTGACGGTTCTCTGAAGACATGGGAAAATTCCTGATCTCTGATCACCCTTAGATCCATGGTGAGTGAGACTCTCCACAGAAGGTCTTGGGATCCCACAATATCTCTTAAGAGCTCTTTTAAGGGAGCCCATCGGTTGCATAAAGGATTTGGGGCATCAAGCACAGCTCTTTTTTTTTTTTTAACTTCGTGTTTTTTTTTACCCAGCTTGTTTGCCAGACCTGGCCTCACGTGACTGGCTTTTTAGGGAGCGAGAGGGTCTCTCTGCTTCATTCAGCAGATCCTTGCTGAATGGCGCTGTGTGCCGGGTGCTTGGCCCACCACAGACGACAGGACCTGTCAGCGCCCCAGAGGGGTTGAGCGAGTGGGGACACAGACACAGTGCTCGCTGACTGTCACTAGAGACAGGAAAGAGACAGGTGCTGGGCCGGGGGTGGCAGAGAGGACAGCTGGGGGGCCTCTGTGGACAAGGCGCTAAGCTGGGGCTCGTGGGGTGCTTGGTTGGCTCTCGGAACTCGCGGGGTGGAGTGACTGAGGGCCAGGTCACCCCAGGGCTCAGAGATCAGGGCACGGCGAGTTCTGTTCCATTTTCAGTGATCTGAGGACAGAAACATGCCTGTTCCTCTCAGAGTGTATTACACACAGAGCTGATTGAGTCAGAATGACAGTTTTCCCCGGGGTGGTGGGTCTGGACTGTGACCTTGAACCCCTCTGTTCCCTTCTTGTCCATCAGATGAGACCAGTAGGAGCAGAAGATCTCAGCAACAGTTTATTTGTATTTTTTGTTTGTATAATTTTTTGCCGTGCTGGTCTTCGTTGCTGCTCTTGGCCTTCTCCGGTTGCGGCGAGCGGGGCTGCTCTCGAGTTGCCGTGGTCTCTCTGGCTGCCGAGCCCAGGCTGCAGGGCGGGCGTGCCCAGTCACTGCAGCACGTGGGCTCTGGGGCTTGGGCTCAGTAGTTGAGGCACCAGGCTTGGTTGCTTCGCAGCATGTGGGATCTTCCCAGACCAGGGATTGAACCTGTGTTCCCTGCACTGGCCGGCGGATTCTTACCCTGGACCACTAGGGAAGCCCCTCAGCAGGTTATTTATTTACTTATAACTAAACTTTAAATTTAGACTTGCCTGGTGGCTCAGGGTAAAGCGTCTGCCTACAGTGCGGGAGACCCGGGTTCAATCCCTGGGTCAGGAAGATCTCCTGGAGAAGGGAGTGGCACCCCACTCCAGTATTCTTGCCTGGAAAATCCCATGGACGGAGGAGCCTGGTGGGCCATGGGGTCGCAAAGAGTCGGACACGACTGAGCCACTTCACTTTCACACTTTAAATTTAAAGGTGATTGTAGATTCACGTGCAGTTGTAAGTGATAACACAGAGATCCTGTGTGCCCTTTCACCCAGGCTCCCCCAGTGACAACAAACCAGGCTTTGGACACCGATAACAGAGCGGGGAGCCAGGGCCCTGAGGGCTTCCTGCTGCCTCTGACAGCCACGCCCCTCCCCCCAGCCGTGAGTCAGCCTCCGTTTCTGTAGTTCTGTCATTTCAAGAAATGTTGCTTACAGCGAATCCCGGAGTCTGCGCCCCTGTGACTCGTGCATTTCCCCCTGCTCGGCCAAGTCGCCTGGGTCTTCACCCGGGCGTCCACGAGTCTCAGCAGCTTGTCCTTTCCCAGGGCCGCGCTCTGCTCCTGCTGTGGGTGGCGCGCTGTGATGAAGCCCTTGGCCTGCTGAAGGACACCTGGGTGGCGTCAAGGTTTTGATTCCATAGCAGGCCATTCTGGACATGGATGTGTAGGGGTTTTTTGTGAACATAAACGTTCACCTTTCTGGAGTAAATGCCAAAGCACACAACGTCTGGATGGCATGGTAGCTGCCTGTTTTGTTTAAAGGGAGTTTCTGAGCTGTTGTCCAGGTTTATCTCTGCTTTGTTTTTAAGAATGTACTTTATTGGAGTGCAGTTGCTCACAGAGCGTCAGGTGCACAGCAAGGCGGCTAGTCACAGAAACACACACACGCTATTCTTGAAACTGTTTCCATCGGAGGCTATTACAAGATGCTGACTGCAGTTCCCTGTGTTGCACAGTGAACCTTTGTTGCTTGTTGCATATCTGTTTTTTAATCAGAAATCTAGCAGTCTATTCATACTAAGACAAACAAGTGGAATCAAAATGCCATGATTTTTTTAGTTAGGCAAAAATTCATAAGTTTTCTAAAATATATACATTATACATATTTATATGTATACATCAGATATGCAGATGACAACACCCTTATGAGAGAAAGTGAAGAGCAACTAAAAAGCCTCTTGATGAAAGTGAAAGAGGAGAGTGAAAAAGTTGGCTTAAAGCTCAACATTCAGAAAACGAAGATCATGGCATCTGGTCCCATCACTTCATGGGAAATACATGGGGAAACAGTGGAAACAGTATCAGACTTTATTTTGGGGGGCTCCAAAATCACTGCAGATGGTGATTGCAGCAATGAAATTAAAAGACGCTTACTCCTTGGAAGGGAAGTTATGACCAACCTAGACAGCATATTCAAAAGCAGAGATATTACTTTGCCAACAAAGGTCCATCTAGTCAAGCCTATGGTTTTTCCAGTGGTCATGTATGGATGTGAGAGTTGGACTGAAGAAAGCTGAGTGCCGAAAAATTGATGCTTTTGAATTGTGGTGTTGGAGAAGACTCTTGAGAGTCCCTTGGACTGCAAGGAGTTCAACCAGTCCATTCTAAAGGAGATCAGTCGTGGGTGTTCTTTGGAAGGAATGATGCTAAAGCTGAAACTCCTCATGCGAAGAGTTGACTCACTGGAAAAGACTCTGATGCTGGGAGGGATTGGGGGCAGGAGGAGAAGGGGACGACAGAGGATGAGACGGCTGGATGGCATCACAGACTCGTTCGACGTGAGTTTGAGTGAACTCCAGCAGTTGGTGATGGACAGGGAGGCCTGGCGTTCTGCAATTCATGGGGTTGCAAAGAGTCAGACACGACTAAGCGACTGAACTGATATGTATCAAAAGATTTTCTACTGCACTTGATAAAGGCTTAAAAAAGAATATCAAAAAAAAAGAGAGAAATTGGAGAACGTGAACTAAATGAAATGGGAGCACTGAATATGAAATAGAAAAAGTGAAACAAACTAGATAAAAGTAAAAGAGCATCATGTAATCTGGTTGTTTTTAAACATGACTGCTCATTAAAAATGTATCTGGAGCTCTGGAGGAAAAAAAAAAGCAATACCTGAGTATTTTAAGTTTCCAGAAAATTTCAAGGTGATTCTGATATGCATCTGGATTTTAAAAAGTGGTGACAGGTTTTCTGTTGGATCCTAGTTTTGGTGATATATAGAGTTCTGTTATTTTTCTGTTGACCAGTCATGATACAGTGGTATTAAATAGTAATAGTTACATAATCGCAATAGTAAAAGATGTTTATCAGTTTTCACAATCAATAGCCAGACAAACAATAAAAGATAATTATAATTGCAAGCCATAATGGGAACATGATTAACAATGTAAAATAATTATATACAAGTTGTGGGGTCAGGCAGTAATGTGGTGAATAGAAGTGCTTACATGCATGCTTTCATCCACCCAGCAGTCTGTGTCTTTTGGTTGGTGTATTTAATCCATTTACGTTTAAGGTAATTATCAATATGGATGATCCTATTACCATTTTCTTAATTGTTTTGGGTTTATTTTCTGTAGGTCTTTGCCTTCTCTTGTGTTTCTTGCCTAGAGAAGTTCCTTTAGCATTTGTCGTAAAGCTGGTTTGGTGGTGCTGAATTCTCTTTAACTTTTGCTTGTCTGGAAAGCTTTCGATTTCTCCATCAAATCTGAATGCAAGTCTTGCTGGGTAGAGTATTCTTGGTTGTAGGTTTTTTCCTTTCATTCCTTTAATATCATGCCATTCCCTTATGGCATGTAGTTTCTGTTGAGAAGTCAGCTGATAGCTTGATGAGATTTCCCTTGTATGTTATTTGTCATTTTCCCCTTGTTGCTTTTAATATTTTATCTCTGTCTTTTAATTTTTGTCATTTGATTACCATATGTCTCAATGTGTTCCTCCTTGGGTTTATCCTTCCTGGGGCTCTCTGTACCTCCTGGACTTGGTTGAGGAAGTCCTTTCCCATGTTCAGGAAGTTTTCAGCTGTTATCTCTTCAAGTATTTTCTCAGCTCCTTTCTCTTTCTCTTCTCCTTCTGGGACCCCTATAACGTGAATGTTGGTGTGTTTAATGTGCCAGAGGTCTCTTAGGCTGTCTTCATTTCTTTTCATCCTTTGTTCTCGGCTGTGGCAGTGATCTCTGTGGTTCTGTCCTCCAGGTCATTTATCCATTCTTCCGCCTCAATTATGCTGTTGGTTCCTTCTAGTGTGTTATTCAGCTCTGTTTGCTCTTTAGTTCTTGCAGGTCTTTGGTAAACATTTCTTGCATCTTCTCATTATTTGCCTCCATTCTTTTCCTGAGATCCTGGATCATCTTCACTATCATTATTCTTCACTATCATTGGTCTGAATTCTTTTTCTGGAAGGTTGCCTATTTCCACCTCATTTAGTTTTTTTTTCTGAGATTTTATCTTGTCCGTTCATCTCAGACATCACTTTCTGCTTTTTCATCGTGATTAACCTAATATAATAGGGCTTGCTTTAGCTGCTGTGAGACTGCTTTTTCTTGCTTCTTATGTCCTTTGATGAATGAGGCTAATACGCTTGTGTAAGCTTCTTGATGGGAGGGACTGGTGATGGGAAAAACTGGGTCTTGCTCTGGTGGGCAGGGCCTTGCTCAGTAAAGCTTTAATCCAATTTTCTGTTGATGGGTGTGGCTGCATTCCCTCCCTGCTAGTTGTTTGGCCTGAAGCCACCCAGCCCTGGGGTCTGCAGGCTTTATGGTAGGGTTAATGGTGAATTCCAAGAAGGTTTATGCCAAGGGGACCCTCTGGCACCCCCGTCCCTGTGGTGAGCCCCTGCCGGCCTGCCTCCATAGAGGCCTCCGGCTCTAGCAGGTGGTTTTGGCCCAGTCTCCTGTAGAGGTCACTGCCCCTTTCCTCTGGGTCTTGGTGGGGCAAAATTTTGTTTGTGCCCTTCAAGACTGGAGTCTCTGTTTGCCCCCAGTCATCTGGAAGGTCTTGCCAGCCCCCATTTTCCTTGCTGGCTAAAAATAGCAGCAAGAGAGGAGAGTGTTTCTACTGCACAGATTTATAGTGTTGAGCTATATTAAGCTATAGGCTTAATTTTCTATTTTAACTTAAACTCTGCTTTAAATTGAGCCTAATCTTGAGGTCCCTGCCCTGTCATCCAGTGGATCAGTCAGTTCAGTCGCTCAGTTGTGTCCGACTCTTTCCAACCCCATGAACTGCAGCACACCAGGCTTCCCTGTCCATCACCAACTCCCAGAGCTTGCCCAGACTCTTGTCCATCAAGTCGGTGATGCCATCCAACTATCTCTGTTGTCCCCTTCTCTTCCCACCTTCAGTCTTTCCCAGCATCAGGGTCTTTTCCAGTGAGTCACTTCTTCTCATCAGGTGGCCAGAGTATTGGAGTTTTCAGCATCAGTCCTTCCAATGAATATTCAGGACTGATTTCCTTCAGAATAGATTGGTTGGATCTCCTTGCAGTCTGAGGGGCCCTCAAGAGTCTTCTCCAGCACCACAGTTCAAAAGCATCAATTCTTCGGCAGCTTAGCTTTCTTTATGAAGGTCCAACTCTCACACCCATACGTGGAAAAACCATAGCTTTGGCTGTAGGGACCTTTGTCGGTAAAGCATTGTCTCTGCTTTTTAATGTGCTGTCTAGGTTGGTCACAGCTTTCCTTCCAAGGAGCAAGTGTGTTTTAATTTCATGGCTGCAGACCATCTGCAGTGATTTTGGATCCCAAGAAAATAAAGTCTGTCCCTGTTTCCATTTTTTCCCCATCTGTTTGCCATGAAGTGATGTAGGTGGAGAGATGCAGATTAGGTGTCTTCAGAGGAGAGAATCTGGGGGAAATGCTGGGAAAGGCTGAAGACAGGAGGAGAAAGGGACGACAGAGAATGAAGTGGTTGGATGTCATCACCGACTTGATTGACATGAGTTTGAGTAAACTTGAGAGTTGGTGATGGACAGGGAAGCCTGGTGTGCTGCAGTCCATGGGTTCTCAAAGAGAACTGACTGAAGGAAGCTGAACTGAAGGAGAGGCTCGTCCCCACCCCCACTCCTCAGTGGTCAGGGCCTCCCAAGATCTTTCTTTGTTCTCACATGTGTGTGTGTGTATGTGCATGTGCACACACGTACGTATTTGGAACTACACAAACACCAAACAGTATGGCTGGAGGGGGAGGGTCAGAGCTGAGGCAACGAGGCCAGGAATCTACAGTCAGAGGAGCAGGAGGAAGGAAGTAGCAGCGAAAATAGCCTGGGTGGGGTGGGGTAGGGTGGGGTGTAGACAGTATTACTACGGGGTGGACCACAGGATGGCTGGTGTGGGGCTGAAGGAGCACTTCTGAGTGAGGTCGGGGCAGAGGAGTCTTCACATCCGGGGAGCAAGGGGCTGCGGGCCGTGGAGGGCCGCCCAGCAAGCCATGGGGAGGGAACTGAACCAGACGCACGACGCCGTGGCTTTGCTTTTTCATTCAGGTGTACTTTTGGGTTATGTTTCTTTAGCACTTCCTCGCCTTTTCTCAGACTTCCCACTACCCCTCTCACTGAGGCCCAGGGCTTCTCCACCCCTACACAGCCTGTCATCCCCTGGATGCCCAGAATCCCTGTTGGCAGATAAATCCCCTGCCCCCGCCTTTGGGCCGGCGGCACTGGTGGACCAGTGACCAGGAGCTGGCCCTCTGCTCAGATGCAGAGAGCTTGCGGTGGGCATGGGGACAGTAGAATAGGACCCTGAGCGGGCTCCTTCCCAGGCTTTCGTGTTTGATCTCAGATCCTGGTGACTAAGCCTGAACTGACACCATGCCAGCCGGCCCTCCTCTGATAAGAAGTGATTCTTTCACTTCTCTAGAGCAGCAGCAACTTGTTTAGGAAAAGCCTAGCTCCGAGTGTTTAGAGCAGTCACTTCTAAGAGCATAGTGGCAGCAGAAAGGAATTCTGGTCACAGCAAAGCTCCGGGCACGAAAGCCTGCAGGTCCCCGGACAAAGCCCAGCCTGTGGGCCAAAGGGAGGGGAAATGGCCTTGCTCTTTAAGAACAGACAGCAGTGTTCAAGACTGGGGCTGGAGCTGGGGTGGGGGCAGCTCCCCAGCCAAACATGAGCTCTTGGTGCCGTGGCCCCGGGGATGGCCCTCGGGGGTTAACACACTGCTTCTCATCACCCTGTATGGTCCTTTCAGACACAGAATGTTCAGCTCAACAAGGAGATGACGCTGGCCAGCAACCGGAGCCTGGCAGAAGGAAACCTCCTCTACCAGCCCCAGCTGGACTCTCTGAAGGCTCGTTTGACCCAGAAATACCAGGAACTCCAGGTGCTCTTTGAAGCCTATCAGATAAAGAAGACCAAGCTAGGTAACTCTTTTAGGGTGATCTTTCAAGAATAAAGAGCCAATGGAAGGGTGCATTTTCAAGCTGTTGCACTAACCAGGAAAGAAATGTTATTTAGGGAACAATTTCAGATTAAGACAGTAATCACTGCTGCCAAAAACCATCTGTTATATAGGATTGTGTCACCAGTTTAGAGAGAGACTTGATTGCCTTTTCAACAAGATTGCACCTTTTCCAAACAGCATAGGAAAAGCAATATTCTGAATTATGATAATACAACTAATGTTTTATCCTGTGAGGTTGGGCCCTCACAGTTAATGCTGAAAGAGGTTGATCACTGGAATACTTTATTTTAATGTCACACTTTAATTTGCAGCCATTATGAAGTGACACAGGAGTTGACTAGCATTGAGGCCTAAGTAGCTTTCAAGGGAACTCTGAGATTCATAGAAGGTTAAAAAGGGACTTTGCTGGTGGTCCAGTGCTTAGGACTTGGTGCTTCCACTGCCATGGCCCCAGGTTCAGTTCCTGACCAGGGAACTAAGGCCTCATGTATCATGCATCGTGGCCAAAGAGAGAAGGCTAAAAAACTCACTCTCTCCAGTGACGTTTCAGTACCACCCGATACCGTGATCCCTGTATCGCTGTAACTGTAAAAAACGTGTGTGTAACACGCCTGACGAGACTGAGCAGAGGCGGGAAGACTGGTAACGAGGATGCTGGCGGGCATGCGGGGCCCTCGCGTTGCTGGGAGGAGTGAGAACTGGAGGTGCTGCCTGTCAGCACCTGGTGCGGTGGAGCCGCGCGCTCTGATTCCTCAGCCTCGCTGGTGGGCGTCTCCCCCACAAAAGCGGAGTTTCCCATCTACCAAGAGATACACACAAGAGTGCTCATTGTTGCTTTATTTGTAAGAGCTAAATTTGGAAGCAATCTAAACACCCATCTCTGAACTGATGGGTAAGTCGTGATGCGCAGCTTTCCGTGCCACATGGTGCCCATTCGTGTCGCCACATGGATGGTCTCAGAGACGTGTTGAGCGAGAGGCCAGCACGGAGCCCCCTGTGCAGGTCCACTTGGGTGAAGCTCAGAACCAGGCAGCGTTCCTGGAGAGAGGACGTCAGCACCTCTGGGAGCAGGGCCGGAGCCTCTGCAGACGTTCTTTCTCAGTCTGGGTTGGGGAGTGGTTTATACACACACACTGAAGATGTGTCTACTCTAGGCGTTTATGTAAATTATCCTTCAGAAATCCCCAGGAAGTGACAGGGTGGTTGCAGGGTAGGTCCGGTGCACAGTGGTCGCCCCTGTATCGTGGGGCGGGTGGTGACACGGCTGCCCTAGCTCGGGCACAGACCACCCCCACCCCCACCCGCCCCCGTCGCGTGGCCTCCTTCCTCTCCTGCATGTTCCCGCGTTCCCTTCTGCTTCCTGGAAAGTCCGCTCCCTGGGTGTGCCTCCCCTGTCACCTCTCCAGCTAAAGTGTACTTTCTTTGAGGGCATGGGGTGGGGCGTGTTGCTCCGAGGGGCTGGAGGTGGAGGTGATCTCTGAGGGGGTGCCGATGCCCCCTTACCCCATTGTGCCTCCTGCTTCTTCCAGATAAACAGTCCAGCAGTGCTTCCTTGGAGACCCTCTTAGCGCTCCTGCAGGCAGAAGGGGCCAAGATTGAGGAAGACACCGAGGTAACTCTGGCGCCCCGGGGGACACCCCAGGTTGGGGCAAGTGGGCCTGTGGGCTGAGGAGCACACCGGGCAGGGGTCCAGGGAAGCAGCGTGGTGGCCAGGTCTTCCAGTGAGGGGCGCGTCCTGCGCTGAGACTCAGCACCTGGCCTGTGGGTGCCAGCGGCTGAGTTACCATCTGTCCAGGTCAGCTGGCTGGGCGGAGCCTGTGGGCACAGCCTGCCAAGCACCTGAGGCTCGAGCCTTGCTCAGTGATAAGGAAACGAATCGGGGTCAAAAGTTGAGCCGCTGTGGCATACTGGGGCGGGCAGCACGGTGCCAAACTGGGCCATGTGGTCTGATGATCCACTGGGCGGGGTGGCCCTCGTGGGCACGAGCAGGTTCCTGTCCTGCCAGCCTGCATGGGGCGAGCGTGTCAGGTCGCAGCCAGCGGAGGGAAGGAAATGGAGGTCTCAGACCCCGTCGCTTGAAGGCCGCTCTCGCAGGGCCTGCTGCCCCTCCAGTTTGTGGTTCGGGAGGTGGACAGGACCGGCCCTCCTCTCTTCTTGGCCCCTGTCCTGGGTGGGCCACGGTCTGCAACGAGGAGGGGATGAGTGTCGGGAGGAAGCTCGCCCCGTCTCCCCTTGCCCAAGTCGGTGAGGGGGTCTTCCTCCCCTAATGGCTGACCCAGCCGGCCCATGACCTAGTTTCTCCTGCTCCTTCAGAACATGGCTGAGAAGTTTCTTGATGGAGAACTCCCTCTGGACTCTTTCATCGACGTCTATCAGAGCAAGCGGAAACTGGCCCACATGCGAAGAGTTAAAATCGAGAAGCTCCAGGAGATGGTGCTGAAGGGGCAGAGACTGCCACAGGCCCCCACGCCTGCCCCGCTGCCACCCAGGGTGCCTGAGCCGGCCCCCTCCGCTCCCCTGCCCTACCCCGCCCCAGAGGCCAGCGGGCCCCCCTCTGTGGTGCCTCGGCGCATGCCACCCCTGCCGCCCCCAGCGCCTGTAGGACGCTTAGCCACGCCGTTCACTGCTGCCGTGGGCTCAGGACAGGCCCTCCC
>SJXQ01002426.1:123308-172410 GCA_006408695.1 Aepyceros melampus | reverse complement strand
CCACTGTTCTGGAAACCCCAGCGAGGGGTCAGAGCCCAGTGACTGCAGAGGCTGCAGCCCTGACTGTTCTCTGCGAGGTCTGACCTCCCAGCCAGGCTGTGGGGGCCTCTGCAGAGCAGAGGAATGCAGACTTGGGGAGACCCCTTCCCCAGGAGCCCACGTGAATGGAGACAAATACAGGTCAGCTCACCCGGCTCCACCACAGCCACCCGCGGCATCCTGGCCCGGAGACCCCAGGCCCGTGCACCCCGACTCACTGGGGAACCTCCACTTTAGAAACCTCCCCTTTCTCACCTGGGAAGCAAGAATAAAAAAACCCTTGGGTCTTCGAGGACACAAACACATAAGAAGATGTAGGACATCTTCATGGGAGGGGTGGGACATCTTGCTTTGTTCTACCCCACTGCCTTCCTTCTGGTCCTCAAACAGGGCAAGTCTGGTCCCACCCCCAGGCCCAGCAGTGCTTCTGGGGTCACCCTGCTCTGATCTAAGACGCTCCTCCTAGGAATTTTCCTCCAACACCCCTCTCTAGAGCAGCTCCGTCCTCCACACAGATAGCACTCTCTCAGTTACTTTCATCCAGGATATTTATTCTCTGAAACCATATGTTTACCATTTATTCTACCTCCCACCCCTGAACTTGAACTTGGCATGAGGAACCTGGTTGGTCTTGCTCCCTGCTGTACCTCTAGTCCTCAAACTCGCGGTCAATAAATCTTTATTGGATGAGTGAAAGAGTGAAAACTTGAATGAACAAAAGCTCTTTCAAAAGTAAGTGCTGGTTAAATTCAAGGTAGTGTGTGTGTCTCTTTCTCCAGCTAATGATTTAACCACTAAATACTAAAGGCAACTATAAAGCCATTTCTATTTCTAAAACCAACCCTGAAATGAATCAGACTTAATCTTCCTTGTCCTGTTATCTTGACGCTTCACGGTGGCACTTGGCAGGGACCAAACGTCCTTCAAAGAGCCAGGGCACGGGGGCTGGCAGAGGTGGGTTTAGTGTTTCCAAAGAGCAAAGAAGCCCGCATTCAAATGCTTTTGCCACCTCACTGGCCATTGATGAAAGCAAACACAGGATTTCTGTAGCCGGAGAGGCGGTTGGATGCTGTCACAGGCAAAGCAGTGGGAACTCGGGGTCAGAAGTCAGCAGCTTGGTCATTTCAGCAGATGGGAAGTCTGGAGCGACACCGTCCTGCCCATTTAACCGTCTTTTCCCTCGCCCCCCAGTCCCCGCTTGGTCTGGGCCCCTCAATCATTTGGCCTTATGAAACTGGATGGGGGAGGGGAGGGCATGAGCCCCAGGCGGGCTCCTCCCATACCCCAGGAAGGGGCTCAGTGGGGGTGGGCACTGCCCCCTCCCCCCCACCACCCCTGGGCTCTGCAGGTGACACAGGAGGAGGAAGTGGTACAGGAGGGTGTAGCCCGAATCCCGCCTCCAGGACGGACAGGGAGCCAGTCCCAGGGCAGGTTCCTTCCTGGGCCCTGCTGACATCACTCCCCAGACCTGTCTGGCCCACAAGCTAGGGGGCTGAGTCACTCTCTGGCGGGAGAACCTATTGCAATTTGAGATTGTGTTTGTTTCAGCAGGAGGAAAAACAACCCCGCCTCTACTGAACTTTTCTCCACGGGCTCAGTCTTTCCCCGCAGTGGGTGCCAGGGCCTTTTAGGCTTCACTGAGCAGCAGCATCAAAGAAGGGAGACCCACGGGTCCCCAGGGAACCCATTCATTCGGCGCACACTCGCCGAGCAGGTCCGAGCCGGGCAGTCCTGGGTGCCAGGACACAGGAGGAGTCAAGGGTATCCTGCCTGAGGACCCTGGGGTTCAGGGGGTGGTGCTTAGGGGCTGGAAGGGAGGCAATGCGATCTCTCCTCCTCGAGTGACTCTGGATCCAAACACACGCCCAGCCTCAGGTCCGCCCAGTCCTGTTGGTTTGGCTGCAGGGTTTCGGGAGACGGGGAAGCAAGTGGGGATAGCATCGCGAGAACTAGGGCAGCACAGGAAGGCTTTGCAAACAAGGTGATATTTGAGTCCACCCTGGAGCAGGTGGAGTGGGGGAAGGGTATTGCTGTCAGCCTGGCTGGCAGAGGAGCTCCTGGCAAACGCTCTCTGGGACCCGGCTCAGGTTAGCTGGCTGGGTTTCCCTGTCCCCCCACCCAGCCAAGCAGGCCTAGACTCGATTCCAAAGAGTTTCCACCTTGCGCAGCTGGACTCAGTGCCCAGGCGGGTTTCATTCACAAACGGGACGCTGACCTGGGGGCAAGGTCGGGAGGGCAGGCCTTTCTGCCAAGAAGTCCCAGCTGGCCTCCCTCGACCTCTCTGGGGCATCCCCTGGGGCATCTTCCAGGGCACAGCGTCACCCAGGAACAGGGCCTGCCATACCTGAGAAGGTGGCACTGCAGGCTCGCCCTGCCAGGAGCGGGCGGCTCCCTACCTTCCCGTGGCAGCCCTCACAGACCGCTCCAGCTCCCCACTTACAGAGGCTCACCCGGGGACACAGGGACAGAAGCCAGGAGGGCGCTACTGCTATTTCTTTGGTCCAGCCTGCCTTCCCATGCACAGTCTAACAGCCAACAGCTGCTTGGTCCAGCACCAGCTCTGCACCAGGCTGGGGCATCCCACAAATCCTCATACCTACTCCATGACTCGGGCGCTAGGGTTAGCTCCATTCTGCAGATGGGGTAACTGAGGCACAGAGCCCCACTCTCAGATAGCTCTACCTTAGCCCCTCTGTCCATCTCCCACCTCCTTCACCAAAGTGAACACCCTCGGAGGAGACACATCCCAGGGCACCAGAACCAAGCCAACACACAGAGGCAGTGGTCCCTCGTGAACGTGTCGTGGGACAAATGCACAGCAAAGGTGGGAAGAGGGAGGGGAAGGATGAGCAGCCGCGGCCTCACCCCAGCCTGGACCAAGAGGTCACTAGACACGTGGGCAGCCCAGGGGGATTCTGGGGGGAAACCACAGGAACCCGGAAGTCAGCTGTCCTGAGCATCACCAAGTGGGCTGATGGGGCAGGACCAGGTGGAGGGTGTCTCAAGGGTGTGAAACAGCAGCATCATGGAAGGAAGGGCACGGCTCGCCACCCCCCACCCACCCCAGCTGGCCCACCCCTGGGGGCCGGGGAGGAAGGCCTCTGCTGCTAGGGCAGCTCAGGTGTGGCTTTGCGGGCAGCGTCCCGTGGGGGTTATGAGCCGGGTTGGTTCTCCCTTCCTTTTCAGAAAACCTCGGGCTCACCTCTCGTTAGCCTTTCAACCAGCCTGCGCTGGGCACCAGGCCCCTTCCCTTGCCCCAGCCTTCCGGGAGCCAACAGACGTGGGTGGAACTGGGGGCTTTCTGACTTCCACCATATGGTTGAGGTTTCCTCCCAGACTCGGAGGTGGGGGAACTTTTTTAAAATAAACATTTAAATGAGGCCCAGAAAGAAGGTGGTGACTTACAGTGTTATAATACCACAGTATCTATAAGGAATACCGAAGACAGAAAGGGAGCATGTATAATTACTTATAACAGCCAAGGCATGGAAACCACCTATCCCTCAACGGGTGGAAGGATAAAGATGCGGTACCTGTATACAATGGAATATAACACAGCCACTAAAAGAACGAGTCACGCCATTCGCAGCAACACGGATGCACCTAGAAATGATCACACTAAGCGAAATGGCTGAGAAAGAGTAAGACCCTATGATGTCACTTATACGCGGAATCTAAAATATGGCTCAAGTGAACTCAGCGACACAAAAAAGACAACAGAGAGAACAGATTTGTGATTGCCAAGGGGGTAGGTGACCAGGGGAGGGAAGGACTCGGAGTCTGGGGTTAGCAGATGCAAACTATTACACACAGGATGGATAAACAACAAGGTCCTACCATACAGCAGAGAGAACTATATTCCTGCGAAAAACCACCGTGGAGAAGACTATGAAAAGACTATATATATGTATAACTGAGTCACTTGGCTGCACAACAGAAATTAGACATTGTAAATCAACTATAAAGTGTTTTTTAAAAGGGAGAGTGTAAGTCTGCCTGCCCGGCGGAGACGGGTGATGACACTCAAGGGTAGGCAAGTCAGGACAAAGAAATCGGAAGTCCAAAAGACTACTGCCAATCTGGGAGCGGCCTTCAAGCCAGAAACTCAAGTGAAGTGCCCAAACACCTGTCCGTGTGCTGGGGCTTGCCTTCGATACTGAGGTTCTACAGAATTCCTGGCTAGGGAACTTTAATAGACCATGTGCCCAGGACTCCAATTCAAATCAAATCACTCCCAATCACCAGGATTTAGATACTGACAAGTGTAAAAATGCCCCCAGGTGATTCTAACACCCGGTCAACCAATCCAGTAGCTGCTGGCCACATTACTGAGTGCCCGAAATGTGAGCCCAAATTGAGATGTGCTGAATCAAACACAAAACGAGTCTGAAGACTCAGTAGGAGGAAAAGAATGTAAAATACCCCATTCATAACTTCCACAGTGATTACGTGTTGGGATCGTTATATTTTGGATGTGCGTGCTCAGGCGTGTCCGACTCTTTGTGGCCCCGTGGACTGCAGCCCGCCAGTCTTCTCTGTCCATGGGATTATCCAGGCACGAGTTCTGGAGCAGGATCTCATTCCCTTCTCCAGGGGATCTTCCCGACCCAGGGATCGATCCCTCATCCCCTGCATTGCAAGCAGATTCTTTATCGCTGACCCCCATAGTTTGGATACACTGGGCTAAATAAAATATATGATGAAAATGAATTTCACCTGTTTATGTCTTTAGGGTGGCTAAGTAATCTAAAAATGATACAGGTGGCTCCTATTCTGTCTCTATTGAGACAAGCCAGGGTGAGAAGCCCTAAGTGTTAGTAAATGTTAATCTGTATAAAATTTCATTTCCACAGAGGCAACATGTCACTGACCTTTCAAAGTGAACTTACGAACAGCTTACTGCCTGCTGCTCCCCCTCCACAGCTCCCACCCCTCCCAGAAAACCTCTAACTCTTGACCCTCCCAGGCGCGGCTCATTGAGCAGTGGGGTCCCTCTCTTGTCCTGACCTTAAAGAAGCTTTTGGGCTCTGATTCCATTTCCTGCACGGGAAACAGAGGCCCAGATAGCCAAGTGCTCATAGACAAGGAAGAAAACAAGCTGGGGTTTAGCATTTCTAGGCCTCCCGTCTGCTGAGCCATCGGCCATGCTCGCTAGTGGAAAGTCTGAAATAGTTCTCAAATTGTAAAGCTTTCTGGGGAAGTGAGGGCAGGGAGAAAGAAAGTTATCGCTGACCACTTGCAGAGCTCCACACTACATGTCTTGCGTTCTGATGCTGTTTGCTGCCTATTGCTCCTGTTAACAAATGACCACAGTGGGCTCAGTGGTTTATAACAACACAAACGTATCATCTTACAGTTCTGGAGGTCAGAAGTCCAAAATGGATCTTAGGGGCTGAAATCAAGGTGCCTGCAGGGCTGCGCTTCTTTCTAGAAGTTCTGTGAAAAAATCAATTTCTTGGCCTTTTTCAGCTTCTAGAGGACACTCACACTCCTTCAGCTTTAAAGCCAGCAATGTCCCATGGCATCCCCCTCACCGCACATCACCCTGACCTCCCCGTGACCTCTTCCACATTTAAAGGCCCTGTAATTACACTGGGACCACCTGGCTAACTCAGGCCGTGCCCCCTATTTTTAAGGTCCTCTGATTAGCATTTTCTTACCCAGGACTGCTAAAATATTCACGGGTTCCAGGAATTAGGACATGGACTTCTTTGGTGTGGGGCAGGGGGGGCCTCTTTAGCCCACCCCATTGTTTCTAGATCTTGAAACAGCCCAAGGACGTAGATGGAATCATCTCTCTTTTCACAGACCAGGAAACCGGAGTTAAGCACCTTGCCCAGGGACACAGGTGCGCCGACTTTCGGTGATGTCGCACCGCCTTTGAAACAAGACAGGTGATTTTCATGTTCAGAACACCGGGATGCTGTATTCCACAGTATTCTGTATTCAGAATACGACAACAACAAAACACCAACACAGTTTTGTCACTTCCATTTTAAAAAGGGGCTTTATCACCAAAGGGACCACAAAGTCTTGGGGAAGAATAGACCAGCTTTCTGCATGGCGCCCTGGGGATTAATATACAGGCACTCAACTCTGACATCACGTAACAACCACGAGTACCCGCAACGTGAAGGAGGCAGGACTGCCCTCCCTCCACTTTCCTGACCCGGGCGGGGTTAGAAACCCTTTCGCAAAACAGGGTGTGGTCAGTCACATTTTTCCTCTTCTTGACCCATAAGCCCAGGAGGAATAGTGAGGCTGGCAGGACAGTGGGCACATGTGTTCTAAGGAAGCCAAAATGCCCCTCTGCTACACAGGGTGCTGTGGTCAACAAGGAGACCCGGACAGTGTATTCCGAAGGCAAGGAGTATCCGAGGGCTGGATGCACTATTTTCTGTTCAGAAGGAGACCTGTAAGCAGCAGCTTCAGCTCTCCACGTCCTTTCCTCCAGTGGGGCCCGGCTGGCAGCTCACTAGATATTTCTGGGAGCGATCTAATTAAATATTAACCGTGCACAAAACCTTATTCCTGCATCTCTCAATAAGTCATTCTGAAGACAAATCTAGACAGTGAACCTGAACTCCATCTTTCCAGAAAAAAAGGGGGGCCCTGGAATGGGTAAAGCCTATGAGATTCACCTATTAGAAAGAATTATTCATGATAAGTAACCCTCTCAGCCTCTGAGAAAAAAACCAAGCAGCAAGAACAAAACACCCTCTTGTTTACCAAACCAACCATCAAAATATGCGGTGCTGTATCAGGGACTCTCTTTGACATTCAGGAAGCTTGCCCTTGATTTATCACAATTTAAGAGTAAGATCAATGAACTCGGCCCTTTAATTTCATCTCCTGTATGTAGCAATCCAGCCTCTTTATACCTTCTCAGAAGCATGAAAGAAACTAAAAATCAGAGAATGAATAACATCTGACAACATCCAGATTCTCTCTGCCAATTAAATGTTTCTCTCCATCCTTCTGCAAGTTCCTGGCACAGTTAATTATGCATTAATGACTTTAAATTAAATGCCACATTTGTTTTTATGATGGACTATCTGGGCTGAAAATATACCAGGGGCCGGATGGTGATGATCACAAGGATAAATTAATAATTTTGGCTAGGTTGGTTCAGCACTAGGCTTTCCTAGAGCCAAGGTTTTATTATCATTTTCCTTGTTAATCTCAAGCACAAAGGTTAAATGTTTCCTCTGCATTTCCTCCTACTTCAAAGCGAAAGTTGTTGTAGGCTGCATGTACTAACTTGATCTGAAAGACACCTCAGAAGTTGTTGCTCCTGCAGGGAGAGACAGGGAGAACCTTGCTAATAATGGCAGACACAAATGTCACCGCCTGGCTTCAGACAGGGGTAAGTTTGGTCCTTTTAGCTCCTTTCTTTTTCTGGCCTACTCTTGGAGGATCTTAGTCCTCCAACCAGGGATGGAACCCTTGCCCCCTGCCTGCGGGGCACAGTCTTAACCACTGGACCGCCAGGGAAGTCCATGGCTTATTTCTAAAGAACTTTCTGTTGTGTCAGTCCTGGTTGACTTACTTTAGCAAATAAACAAGTAAGCTCCCCTCACCCCCACCCAGGCAGAACACCACCTCAGTGTTTGTAAAATAAAAAGGAACAGAAAACCAGAAACAGCAACGCCGTCATCAGTGTGGTCTCAGCAGGAACACACGGACAAATACACATCCCCTGTCATTGTTTCATTTTTAAAATAACCTTCTCAGGATAGGCCACCCTGAGGAAGAGATGCCTGAGCGTGGGAAGTGCAGGAAGGGAACCCTAGGAAGTTTCTGTCTGTCAGGCGCCAGCATTTAATAAGGGGGTGTGAACCTGTTTATATGTGGGCCAATGGCTCAGGCAAACAAGTCTGGCTACATACGTGAAACTTTTCACCCAGCAGATAATAAGATATTGTGTGGTCCTGGAAAACAACTCAGGAGGAAAGGAAGCACCGAGTTTCCTTGAAGGAAATGCTTTGCTTCTCCGAAGAGGGGGCATTCTTTTAAGGCGTGGAAAAAGGTGGCCGGAGCCCGGGAGGGGCGGCGCTGCGCGGCCAGGGTGGAGAAATCCACTCGGGCCAACGCGGGCTGGACGCACCCGGGCCCGGAACGTACCTTGACCCACCTGCCCACCGCGGCGTCTCGGCCCCCTCCAGCTGGATCCCTTTCGGCCACCTCCGCTCCCGACCACCTTGGTCCCCGGCAGCCTCAGTCCCTGGACACTTTGGTGCCCTGGCCATCTGAGGTCTCCAGCCGCCTCTCGGTCCCTGGGCACCCGAGGTCCCCGGCCGCCTCTCGGTCCCTGGGCACCGCTGTCCCCTGGCCATCTCGGCCCCCGACCGCATCTCAGTCCCTGAACACCTGGCTGGTTTCCGGGCTACCTGGGCCCCTCAGCTGCATCTCAGTCCCCGGCGGCATCTCAGTCTCGGCCACCCCAGCCCCCCGCGCCGCCTCCGGCCCGGGCGCCAGCGCGCGCTTCCGGTTCACCTGCGCCCGGGGCGGCGGAGGCCGGGGAGCTGGGGTGGCCGTGGCCGAGATGCAGCCAGGGGAACCCAGGCGGCCGGGAGCGAGGGGCCTGGGGCGCCCCGGGGACGGGCGCAGGCCGGGCTCGAGGGACGTGTGCGAGGGGAAGGGGAGAGGGCGCCGTCTGCCAGCCCGACCGCCCGCCCGCGGCCCCGCCGCTCGCCTGGGTCTTGTCGAACTGCTCGCGCTCGGCCTCCAGGCTGTGGCCAGGCCTGCGGTTCAGCACCCGCGCCGGCACGTTCTTAATGCTGTTCATCCTGCCGCCGTCTGCGCTCCCAGGCCGGGCTCCGCGCGACTGAGCGACCCAGGCCGGCCGCCCAAGCCTAGGCACCGCGAGGCCGCCCGCCGCACGGCAACGCCCGCCCTTTGGGGGAGGAGCTTTGCTATCGCCCCGCCCCGGCCCCGCCCCGGCCCCGCCCCAGTGGGGTGGCTGGCACAGGCTGAGGCCCCGGGGGGCCCTCCAGCCCCTCCACGCCTCAAGTGTGCGAGCGGAAACACCCGTCTCTCCTCCGTCTGCACACACAGACTCCGCCCCGACTCACTGAGCCCTGTCCGCACTAGGCCAAGATCTGGCTAACTGGAGAAAACCTGGCCTCAGTGAAACCTGACCAAGGGGAGCACATCTAGCACTTTTTCTTTCATTTTAAACAGGCCTCTATTACTTTTATGTGTCAGTTCAGTTCAGTCGCTCAGTCGTCTCCGACTCTTTGCGACCTCATGGACTGCAGCACGCCAGGGCACCCTGTCCTTCACCAACTCCCGGAGTTTACTCAAACTCACGTCCATTAAGTCGGTGATGCCATCCAACCATCTCATCCTCTGTCATCTCCTTCTCCCACCTTCAATCTTTCCCAGTATCGGGGTCTTTTCAGATGAGTCAGCTCTTAGCATCAGGTGGCCAAAGTATTGGAGTTTCAGTTTCAGCATCAGTCCTTCCAATGAATACTCAGGACTGATTTCCTTTAGGATGGACTGGTTGGGGCTCCTTGTAGTCCAAGGGACTCTCTTCATGTGTCAAAGGCATAAAATTGGGCTGTCCACTCTGTGCATCTCTAATGTAACTGCGTGTGTGCAAGCTCTGTCGTGTCCGACTCTGCAGGACCCTATGGACTGAGGCCCGTTAGGCTCCTCTGTCCATGGGATTCTCCAGGCAAGAATACTGGAGTGGGTTGCCATGCCCTGTTCCAGGGGATCTTCCCGACCCAGGGATCGAACCGCTGTCTCTTACTTCTCCTGCATTGGCAGGAGTGTTCTTTATCACTAGCGCCACCTGGGAAGCCCAGGTGTACTGTAACTGCAGCTGTAATCAACGCGGAACTGTGGGATGACTTTTTAGAGACCCTCCTAGAGCTGAGAATCTGACCGAGAGAGGCAGGGCTGGGACAGCCTGGAGACAGCTCTGGACCAACCCAGAGCCGGGCCATCAGAGAGCATGCAGCAGATGCCACAGGAGGTGATGTGAGTCTTTTTTTTTTTTTTCTTTTCTTAATATTATTACTGGTTTGCTTCTAAAATTACCAGTCACAAAATTAAAGTTTTTTTTTTTTTTTAATCACAGGTATGCTCTCAAATGGTTATTTTGTTTCTGCTAGCCTCAGCTTTCCTCTGAGTATAGGTGTGAAATCACCCAATACTAAGGACACCCCTTGAGTGGGAAGGTGACACCTACATAACCCTGAATGTTGTTTGCTGGACCCCTTTTGTAACCTCACTGGTTCCTCACTGTCTAGTCCTGTAGCTGACACTGGGAACTTGAAAGATGTATTTAACAAGGCTTTCCTCTTACTCCCCTATAAAGAGGAAATAACCCCGCTTTAATCTAATTCTAATCACCGAAAATCTTTACAGTAAAATAACAATAGCTAATATTTGGGCTTTCCTGTTGGTTCAGACAATGAAGAATCTGCCTGCAATGCAGGAAACCTGGGTTCCATCCCTGGGTTGGGAAGGTCCCCTGAAGGAGGGCGTGGCAACCCACTCCAGGAGTCTCGCCTGGAGAATCCCCATGGACAGAGGAGCCTGGCGGGCTGCAGACCATAGGGTTGCAAACAATACGACATAACTGAGCGACTAAGCACAGCTAATATTTACTGAATGCTTAGTATTTGCTAGGCACTAGGCAAAACCCTCTGTGTGTATTATTTCATTTTAACCCTCAGCCCCTAGCAGCAGGTAAAACCCTTTGCATGTATTATTTCATTTTAACCCTCAGCCCCTAGTCAATAGCTGTGGGGGAAGAAGGCCTGCAGGAAAGGGATTTGCAGGCTCCAAACCAGCTGTTTCTCAAACACCTTTTTCCACATTCAACAAAAGTGTGTATTATGTGACCTTCACGCATCTTCTTTTAAACCAGGCAACACCCCTTCCAGGTTTAGAGTGTCTGCCACAGGGACTTGGGACTTCCCTGGAGGTCTAGTGGTTAAGACCCTGAGCTCCCAATGCAGGGAGCATGTGTTCAATCCCTGGTCAGGGAACCAAGACCCCATGCGCCATGTGGCATAGCCAAAAAATAAATTAGAAAAAAAAAAGCAATGTCTGCCACAGGGACTTAACATCAGCAACCAACTACCACTCCTATCAATAATAAAGGGTTGATAACTGTGCCAGGAGCTGTGCTCAATACTGTTGGGATCCCAGAGTACTTTGTTAAAGACATCTCTAATGAATTATGTTGATCTGTTTGTAAGAAAGATATTTGAGCAGCTGGAGGGCAAGGACCACCCTGTCTTACTTGTTTTTTTTAGTAATTTTTGGTCACACAGTAGAGACTGTGAATCTGAGTTCCCTGATCACTGGACCACCAGGGGGTTCCCTGCCTTACTCAGTTTTATCCTGGTGGTGCCTAGCAGGGTGTCTGGTGCATTAGCAACATCCAGCAAAAATGTGTGTGGAATGAAGGAGCTGAAAAAGTGAATACAGAGTCCCCCGTAATTTGGCACATCAACATACGGCTTAGTTTTATGAAAGAGCAATCCTAAAAGGACACAATCTTCCCCACCCTCAATTGGTCAGGTTCCTCGTGAGAACCCCTTCAGGCAGGAGACCTGATTCGAGAACTGGGTCTGTCACTATTCAGCTGAGATTCTGCTTTTTGTTGCAAATCTCCAGTGCTGTTTAATGCTTCCCCTGGGCCATTACAAGGACAAAGCATTTAGGATATTGGATATTTAGGAGCATTTAGGATAACTGGATAACTTAGACCTGATTACAAGGAAAACCAAGAAAACAAACAGTAGAGTTTGCATCACTGGATTTACTAAACGATGGTGCTGCATTTCCCACGCTGCCTCACTGACATGTGCCTGATCTGGTGTTCCAGCCTCTCTTTCCTGCTTCATCTTGCTCCATCCTAGTCCATCAGATCAGAAAATGTATCACGCTCCTTTCCACCTCAGGGCCTTTGCACATGCGGTTACCATTTATCTGGAATGCTTTTTCTTCCTCTTTGCCAGTCAGCATCTACTCATCTTTAGGTTTAGTTCAGATGTCACTTCCTCAGGGAAGCCTTCCCTGAACCCTCCACTCTTGACCCATGCCCCTACTGTATGCTGACACAGTAGCTCAAAGCTTTGTTTTTCGTAGCACTTACCAGTTTTTCCCAACCTATTTGTGATTATTTGATTAAGCTCTGTCTCTCCCACTAGACGGGCATCCCTGGTGGCTCAGTGGTAAAGACCCAACTGCCAAATCAGGGACATGGGTTTGCTCCCTGGGTCAGGAAGGTCCCCTGGAGAAGGAAATGGCAACCCATTCCAGTATTCTTGCCTGGAAATCCCATGGACAGAGGAGCCTGGGGGTCTACATTCCATGGGGTCACACAAGCGTTGGACATGACTTAACAACTAAACGACTTCCACTAGACTGTAAACAAAGATTGAGTCTGCTTTGCTCCCTGTTGTGTCTGCAGTGGCCAGCAAAACAATATTTAATGTGAGCTCAAATTATTTTGTCTCTTTGCTAGACCTCTTAAGCATGCATTTGGCTGAGCACCCAGAAATCATCATTTACAGGACTGACTAATGTGCCCTCATTTGATGAAGTTCTCTCAAAGACCATTCTGGTTTTTAACCTACCTTGTCAGCTGTGGTTCTGATTAATGCGTCTGGTTTCTTAATCTGATTGTATTCATTGTTCTATATCATGTATGAAGTGGTTACTATGATGATTCTGTTTGGCCCAGAATGATGAACCTTTTTGAAATGGACCCCAACAAAATTGTCATCACATGGCTCAAGAGAAACAAAGACGCATGGCTTTGAAACAGCCACTGTAGCTACTGGTATCTAACCAGAGAAGGAAAATCTCAGGTCAAGGTCACCAAGAACAACTCCAGGATCAATGGTATACACAAAGTTCTGGGGCTTCCCTTGTGGCTTAGATGGTAAAGAACCTCCTGCGAATGCAGAAGAACCAGGTTCAATCTCTGGATCGGAAAGATCCCCTGGAGAAGGAAATGGCCACCCACTCCAGTATTCTTGCTTAGAAAATTCCATGGACAGAGGGGCCTGGTGAGCTATAGTCCGTATTGTCACAAGGAGTCAGACACGACTAAGCGATTAACACACACACAAGGTTCTAAACCTCAGCCACGTTTCCTGAAATAAACCAAGCTTACCCCACAGTGACCCTCAATCCTTTGCATTCTATTAGCACTTTTTAGGTAAAACTGTTAAGTATTATCTTGTATTCAGAATTTCAGTATTTATTCAGAATTTTTTCTTTGGGGTTATTTCTATTTAATAGATCTGTTCACAAACTCTAAAAATACACTTCCATCAGTCTCTCTTGAAGGCTGGGATAGTTTCTGGCAGGCAAATTATAGTACAATTCGGTTGCCTCCTTTTTTGGCCGCTCTGCATGGCCTATGGGATCCTACTTCCCCAGTTCAGTTCAGTCGCTCAGTCGGGTCCGACTCTTTGTGACCCCACGGACTGCAGAACGCCAGGCTTCCCTGTCCATCACCAACTCCTGGAGCGTGCTCAAACTCAAGTCCATCGAGTTGGTGATGCCATCCAACCATCTCATCCTCTATCGTCCTCTTTTCCTCCTGCCTTCCATCTTTCCCAGCATCAGGGTCTTTTCAAATGAGTCAGTTCTTCACATCACATGGCCAAAGTATTGGAGTTTCAGCTTCAGCATCAGTCCTGCCAATGAATATTCAGAACTGATTTCATTTAAGATTGACTGGTTTGATCTCCTTGCAGTCCAAAGGACTCTCAAGAGTCTTCTCTAACACCACAGTTCAAAATCTTCAATTCTTCTGTGCTGAGCTTATTTTTATAGTCCAACTCTCACATCCATACACGACTACCGGAAAAACCACTTCCTCAACCAGGAATCAAACCCTCACCCTTGGCAGTGAAAACAGAGTCCTACCCACTGGACTGCCAGGGAATTCCCCTCTCAAGATGAAATATATTGATGACAAAATATAAAGGCTGAAATCTAGTTTTATCTTGTAACCAAAGGCTGCCTCTCTTTCACAGAAATTGCTTATGGACTTAAATAACTAGAGTTGAGAGAGATAAATTGATAATATTAAGGTTTCCATTTTTGAAATGCATGTACTGTAACACACAAGAATGTGGATGGGTAAGAATAGGTATGGGTAGATACTATAATTCTATGAGCTAAAAGATATTTAGTTACAAAACAAGTGGACTTTTTTCAAATCCTTCAGGTCCCTGAAATTGCTCTTAGCATCTCATCAGTGTTCTCTCTTTTCACTAGGTAAGTTACGTGCAGCCGTGAACCAACATGAAGAGAAGGAGAAAATTTAATATTTTGTTTCTCAGACAGAAAGTCGGCCTCTCCAGGGACATTTTGGGTTTCTAACTTGGAGGCAATGGTTCACAATCGACTATACACAGTACCTTTCTCAGTTTTGCCCTGCATAAACCAGCCTAGCCTGGGGGAGAAAGCAAGCGTTTATAAAGAACATAGCCAAGCTTCACCCAATTTCTCTTTTCAGCACCCTCATTAAAAAGGCTAAATGGGGTGGCTCCTCCACTCTCATGAAAATCATCTCTGAAGTAGCACTGAAACCTTTTAACAAAGGGGCATTGATACAGCACAATAGAACTTTGATATCGGCAATGCTTAAAAAAACTGCATTCCCATTCCTCAGGAAATTAACTTGCCAGGTTTGGTTTCAAGAAACCAACTTTCCTTATTTCGCTCCTGTGTCAGAAAAAGAAACCCCCCAAAACTATTTTTATTATTAAAAATATTTTTTATTGACTGAAGCTGATCATTATATTCTTTAAAAAATTAAATTACTTTACAGGTTAAAACAGAAGTTTCAGTCTTCAAGGATTAAAAAAAAAATGCATATAAAACTTGATCTTCCAGCAAGCTTTTGTTTGTATAAGTTGATGGGACTACTACTGATCCAGACAAGAGGGAGCTCTGCTCAGCTTTTGGGACAGAAGGACCTCAACTGTCAGTAACCCAAGAGATAGTTTGCAGTTAAAAAGGTTTTATACCGTATCACTTTATGGCTAGTTACACAGCCAAGTTCAGAGCTAAAACTACAAGGGAACACTATTTCTCATATATTTGGAGCTGACGCTGATAAGCTACTGGCTATAATGTAAATGTATGCACAGGTTTAAAAAAATCAGATGGCTAAAACAGCATTTTTTATGCATGGATTCTCCATTTGATGTTCACACTTTTAAAGAGCTTCTGGAGTATTTAACCAGAGTCAGCATCTTTATAGAGAAGGCTTTTTCTCTGTTAGCATAAATTCCAAGGTGGATATTACATATAATATACAATTAGGTCTCATTTCTTACACATGAAAAGTATTTCTTCCACATGAAAATGGCTAACCTGAAGACAAACAAGATACAGATGTTTAAAAATTAACTTTTGGTTTCAGCTCCCCTTTGGTATTAGGTGTTGCTTACAAAGGATTACCGTCCTCTTTTTGTTTTCAAGGCTAAGTATTACGTATGGATGTCTGGTTCCTGCCTTCCACATGGATGAGAAATCAGCTTCTGTGGGAAGGAAACAGAGTTAATCAAATCAAAATCAATGGGCACTGGATGGTGTGCGATAAGCTCCCAGCTTCTAAAAAAAAATGAACTATACAGTCTTGATTCTCAACAACATAAGGTCATGCAAATTATTATAAATATGAAGACTTCTCAGGAAAGAGAAAGAAGACAGGGAGAGAGGGCTGCTTACGCTTGGTGAGTTCACAATTGTAAAAAATGTTCTTACGCTTAAGTGGAAAACAACTGAGATGACTTTATATTTTAACTCATCAAACTAGCTTCTAAAGAAACTTGGCATAGGAAATAAAGGTTCGATAGAAGGAAACACAAATCAAGAAAGTGCTTCCTGGGTCAATAAGCCTTTTTTAGAAGACTCGAAACCCCATGGAAAGACTTCTTTCCAGACAGACATTTGGATGAAATGCTGACATGGGAGTTTGAAAGCAATATGCATTCACTTCTTTAGGCTTAAAATTCTAGGTACTGAGAACAAGAACTTTTTGATCTGCATTTCTCTTATAAGTAACTGACACTTGACTCTGATTAAATTTAGAAGGTGTGTATAAATGGGTCAGGCAAAAGAGAAAGGACTACAGGTCAAACTCATTGCCGTGCTTCTAGATTATCAATGTTCCCAAGTTACTTATTAAATATAAGGTGAGATAAGGAAAGGTGACTTACCCATGATCACAATGAACACTGAAGTTAACTTTTGTTTTCTTCAGTTACCAAGAGGGGTATTTTTTTCAGCTGACTCTTCTGAGATTTCCATATTCTACAAGCAATTCCCAAATGAGTACCCAGGATGGAACAAGAAAATACTTAGGAGGATAATACACAAATACAGCAGAAATGCCTTTAAAAGACCTTAGGGAATTCATGAAATACAATGAAGCAATTTCATACAACCATCATCCAGCCAGCCAACAAAGATGGACTGATTTCCTGCTCATGTGTGGGGCCCCTCTGTCTCTAAGCCTGCAGTTGGAATGTTCTATTTGCTTTACCGTATGCGTATTATGGCTAAACCCTGGGAGTCAGCTAACGCCCAAATATAACTGGATCTCTGTCAGCCTTAATATAGACTCTGCGGTGAGCCTGCAGTGAGGACAAGGGTCATCAAGAAGACTCCACAACTCTGAGCAACGCTTTAATTCAGCATGGTGCCTACTGAGGGCGTAACATGGTTAGGTTTTGGGGAGACATTAAAAAAGAAGGAAAAAGGAGGAGGATACTTGGAAAGACACTGGTAGACTCCAGTGGTGAACCTGGGCTTGCTCAGCCGCCTCATCTTCCCACGGGGCCAGCCATTGAGCCACGTTAGGATTCTTCTCGGTGCTTCCAGACCCCTGGGCTCTTAATCATGCTGCTTTCCTCTCTACTGGGGTAGCCTTCCTATGTATTTTACAATATGATGTATTTTACTTCATTATTCTAGGGGGGACTTCCCTGGTGGTCCAGTGGTTAAGACTCCATGCTTCCACGCCTTGCGGCACAGCCAAAAATAAATAAATAAAATTTTTAAAATGATACTAAAATAAAATTAAAAAGATGGTTCTAGAAGGGATCCATAGGCTTTACCAGCCTACCACAGACAAGGTTAAGAACCTTGACAGGTAATCCCAACAGCTGCCAACACTGATGAGGAGACTGCATCCTGTGTTCGGGTCAAAACTCCAACCTCAGTTTCAGGCTGAAACTGAAACCCACCCCACCCCACAGGAGGCCTGCTGCTGGTGGTGTGGCAGCTGTGCTGTCTCACTCATTCCTTTTTTCCCTCTATTTTTAAATTAATTTTTTAAGAGCATGGTTTGAACATATATACATAGACAGATTCCTGTTCCCACCTCATATGTAGAATACCACATGAACCTTTCAGGATCCTGTTTACTTTCACTCACTAGTACATCCTGAAAAAGACCCTGATGCTGGGCAAGACTGAAGGCAGGAGAAGGGGATGACAGAGGATGAGATGGTTAGATGGCATCACCAACTCGATGGACATGAGTTTGAGCAACCTCTCGGAGCTGGTGATGGACAGGGAAGTCTGGTGTGCTACCCAGTCCACGGGGTCACAAAGAGTCAGACACGACTGAACGACTGAACTGAACATCCTGCAAACACCTCCGCACCTAGGACCTTCCTATTCTGGCTCTCAGGTGGACAGGCCACAGCTATTCACTCAGATTCTTCTTGCTGGACACTCAGATCAGTTCCTAACTTTGGCTGTTATAAAGCAGTGCTGCCGTGGGACTTCCCTGGTGGTCCAGTGGTTAAGACTCCACGCTCCCAACACAGGGGCCCTAGGTTCGATCCCTCATCGGGGAATCTAGTTCCCACAAGCTGCAACTAAGAGTTCGTATGCCACAACTAAGACCTGGTGCAGCCAAATAAATGAATAAGTAAAAATAAATATGTTTAAAATAATAATATAAAAATAAAGCAAGGCTGCCATGAAAAACTTGTCCATATACCACTTTACATACACACAGCTGTATGTGAACGAGAGAGTCCCAAAGTGATGCTGCCAGGGCAAGTTTTAGACAACATTGACGGGTTCCTTGCCAGAAGGACGGAAGCACTTTGTGCTTCCCCAGCAATGTGAGAGTGCCTATTTCAGAGACAGGCTTTCAATTAAGACCCTTGTCTTTAGCGACAGATGGCAAAATCCTGGGGAAGCAGACAGGCTGCTCAGAGCTTATCCTGCTTCCTTGCTGCAAAAGTTAGAATTGTTTACAAAATTATTTACTTTTTCTGTAACTAGCAGTACTCCACTCAAAGGACCAGACGGGCAGAATTTGCAAAGTGCATTGCCAAGTAGATTCTGTTAGTTAAATTTTGCTTTCCCAACATCTCTAGAATCAGTGAATAATCCATTGGAAAATATATTACATCTGAAAGCAGTATTTTTGCCAACTAAATGATTATCTGATTCTAGCTGTGGGTTGTTAAGCAAGAGATTTAATCACTTTCCCTCTCCTGTAAAACGAATGGTTGTGATGAGATCTGTCTTCTCGATCTTTCTAGCTGAAAAATTATCTTAAACCAAGTTTTCACCAGACTTGGAGAGCTGTAGCATTTTTTCCGTCTGCACCTGTGGTCACCCTTCTGCATTCTTCCTGAACTCCCCTAGCAGCTCCATTCACGGTATTTACCAAGCACACTCTGTAGCAGGTATGGCCTATGCTACGCTGGGCGGTGGGGGCCAGGATGAGTGGTGGAGGCTCCTAAAGGGGCTAAAGCGGGAGCAGAGACCCATGGACATTCCCAGCTGTCATGTGCTGGGACACACACTCTGACACACACACACCCCGCCCCCGCCCAGCAGTGCTATGAGGACAAAAGTGAGGGAGCTCCTGATTACATCTTAGGAATTAACCCAAAACCCCAAAGAGGAGGTTAAGAGAAGAACCCGAGGCCATGAGGGTGAGTAGAAGCTGTCAGAAGGATGATTCTGAAGTATAGTTGGTTCTGCTATGACACTTGTTTTAAAAACACGAATTTGTTGCAACTCATCTGATATATTTAAGAATGACTTGAATTGTGTGCGTTTGTTAATGCGTAATTTTTGTCCACAAGAAACTCTAGGTGAACTGGGCTGGGTCATGCAGGAATATACCCACCCCTATTTCCAGACCCCTCCAGCGCCCACCAGCTCTCGGCCCAGGGGTGTCATGAAACACATCCCCACCTACTGCTACGAATTTCCATCCAGTCACCCTCCTGCCGCCACTGTCCAGCAAGCCACAGACTGAACCTCTCCAACACCCAATGCTACCTGCAAACTTTAGGGCTTTTTCAGGGTAAAGTGCCACATTTATGGCAATATTTGTGTGCTTCTTAACTTTTAACATGCATAAAGCTGTCCTACCATTTAAATGTCCTTTTAAAGATGTGTCACTGAAAAAGGTTTTGAGGCTATGCTCCAAATCCCATTTTCCCCATAAATTGTATGGTTTTTATTGGGCAGGTTTTGCACTGTGTGGTGATTTTTAGGAACCCATATGTTGCATTATGGTAGCTATAACTGTGGTTATTAAAATACTAAATAAGACTGTGATACAATAGTATATAGCCTTCTTTATTAGTGCATTAAATAATAAGGTCTAGCAGCAGGCCTAATGGTCTGTAATTCTGACAGAGTACTTAGCGTAAATGATATTTCAAGATACCAGTAATAACTGCAATGTGGTAGGAATTATTTGTTATTTCTACTAATGACAAGATCATAAGTAGCAGGTACGATGATGGCTTATTTCCTATATTTGTAATTGAAGGAAGTGCTCTATTTCAATTAGAAATTAACAAAAATAACCTAATGTGTAATTTTTACCCCCTCCCATCAAAATGTATGGGTCTTCTGAATTCTATTCGACAAACTCTGATGAAAAATCTCTGCCCAACAAATCCGCAAGGACAGAAAGTAGATGAACATCAGCCTGAATGAAGCGAGAGGAAAGTAAAATGGGGAGTAACTGCCAGTGGGTGCAAGGTTCTTCTGGGATGAAGAAAATGTTCTAAAGCTGGATCATGGTGACGGTTGCACAATTTTGTAAATATACTAAACCACTGAATTGCACACTTCTACATGGGGGAAGGTTATGGACAGGTGAACTATACCTCAATAAATGCTGTTAAAAACTTTAAAAACTCTTACCAATACTTAAAAATGTTCTACCCCAATGTAAAGAAACAACTTCACTGATGCTGCAAAGATTTTGTCAAGAAAAAAATCATCCTAGGAAATACCAACAACTCATATTTAAAATGGGCAAAGGACTTAAAGACACTTCAGGTTAGTGAAAAGGTTACTGAAAACTTGGTTTAAAAGAATTTTTGAGCTGGAAAGATCCAGAAGAGAGATCTCACACAACCATTCCTTTCACAGGAGAGGGAAAGTGATTAAATCTCTTGCTTAACATCCCACAGCTAGAATCAGATAATCATTTAGTTGGCAAAAATACTGCCTTCAGATGTCATATATTTTCCAATGTATTATTCACTGATTCTAGTGGAGGTGATAGAATTCCAGTTGAGCTGTTTCAAATCCTGAAAGATGATACTGTGAAAGTGCTGCACTTAATATGCCAGCAAATTTGGAATACTCAGCAGTGGTCACAGGACTGGAAAAGGTAAGTTTTCATTCCAATCCCAAAGAAAGGCAACACCAAAGAATGCTCAAACTCCACACAGTTGCACTCATCTCACACGCTAGTAAAGTAATGCTTAAAATTCTCCAAACCAGGCTTCAGCAATACGTGAACCGTGAACTTCCAGATGTTCAAGCTAGTTTTAGAAAAGGCAGAGGAACCAGAGATCAAATTGCCAACATCCGTTGGATCATCAAAAAAGCAAGAGAATTCCAGAAAAACATCTATTTCTGCTTTATTGACTATGCCAAAGCCTTTGACTGTGTAGATCACAATAAACTGTGGAAAATTCTGAAAGAGATGGGAATACCAGACCACCTGACCTGCCTCCTGAGAAATCTGTATGCAGGTCAGGAAGCAACAGTTAGAACTAGACATGGAACAACAGACTGGTTCCAAACAGGAAAAGGAGTACGTCAAGGCTGTATATTGTCACCCTGCTTATTTAACTTATATGCAGAGTACATCATGAGAAACGCTGGACTGGAGGAAGCACAAGCTGGAATTAAGATTGCCAGGAGAAATATCAATAACCTCAGATATGCAGATGACACCACCCTTATGGCAGAAAATGAAGAAGAACTAAAAAGCCTCTTGATGAACGTGAAAGAGGAGAGTGAAAAGGTTGGCTTAAAGCTCAACATTCAGAAAACTAAGATCATGGCATCTGGTCCCAACACTTCATGGCAAACAGATGGGGAAACACTGGCTGACTTTATTTTTGGGGGATCTAAAATCACGCAGATGGTGATTGCAGCCATGAAATTAAAAGACACTTACTCCTTGGAAGAAAAGTTATGACCAACTTAGACTGCATATTAAAAAGCAGAGACATTACTTTGCCAACAAAGGTCCATCTAGTCAAAGCTATGGTTTTTCCAGTGGTCATGTATGGATGTGAGAGTTGGACTATAAAGAAAACTGAGCATAGAAGGATTGATGCTTTTGAACTGTGGTGTTAGAGAAGACTCTTGAGAGTCCCTTGGACCACAAGGAGATCCAACCAGTCCATCCTAAAGGAAATCAGTCCTGGGTGTTCATTGGAAGGATTGATGTTGAAGTTGAAACTCCAATACTTTGGCCACCTCATGCGAAGAGTTGACTCATTGGAAAAGACCCTAATGCTGGGAAAGATTGAGAGCAGGAGGAGAAGGGGACGACAGGATGAGGATGAGATGATTGGATGGCATCACTGACTCGATGGACATGGGTTTGGGTGAACTCCGGGAGTTAGTGATGGACAGGGAGGCCTAATGTGCTGTGATTCACGGGGTCACAAAGAGTCGGACACAACTGAGCGACTGAACTGAACTGAACTGATTCACTGATTCTAGAGATGCTGGTAAAGCAGAGTACATAGGAGAAGGGGAAGACACCTGAAGGGCCAAGGAGCACATGAAGATGCTTGTCGTGAGGTTATCAGGAAAATGCAAATTAGTCAATGGCAGTGAGATGCTATGTCAAATATACTAGAATGGCTAAAATCAAACGGACTGACAAAACTGAGGTCAGGGACTTCCCTGGCGGGCCAGTGGTTAACACTCTGCCTTCCAAAGCAGGAGACGACGATTTGATTGCTGGGTCCGGGAGGACTCTGTATACCACGGAGGAACCACTACTGAGCCTCAACTCCTGAGCCCGTACACGAGAGCCTCTGCTCTGCAACAAGAGAAGCCACTGCAATGAGAAGCCGGCACCTCACACACAGAGAGTAGCCCCCCACTCACCACAACTAGAGAGAGCCCATGAGCAGCAATGAAGACCAGTGCAGCCAAAACTTAATAATTTAAAAAAAAAAAACACGGTTGCGTGAGGCTGTGGAGAACCTAGGTCTTTCATACAGGGCTGGGAGGGACGTAAAATGGTACCAACCACTCTGAAAAATGACTTGGCAGTTTATTAAAAATTTAAATGCTGTAACTAGCAATTCTACTTCTAGGTATTTACCCTTAGAGAAATGAAGACATATGTCCATTTTTAAAAAAGGCTTGTGTATGTGAAATGTTCACAGCTTTACTTATGGTAGTCCAAAACTGGAAACAATCCAAATAGCCCATCAACAGGCAAATAAACAAACTGTGGTCTTTTCATACAATGGAGTGCTAATCAGCAACAAAAAAGAGTGAAATACGGATAAACAGCAACACGTATGAATCTGAAAATAATTCTCCTGAAAGAAGCTAGATAAGGAGCACAACCTGCAAGTCAGTCGGTTACTTTGATCGCTTAGTCGTGTCCGACTCTTTGTGACCCCATGGACTGCAAGGCGTCCCTGTCCATCTCCAGCTCCCAGAGTTTATTCAAACCCGTGTCCATTGAGTTGGTGATGCCATCCAACCATCTCATCCCCTGTCGTCCCCTTCTCCTCCCAACTTCAATCTTTCCCAGCATCAGGGTCTTTTCCAGTCAGTCAGTTCCTCCCATCAGGTGGCCAAAGTATTGGAGTTTCAGCTTCGGCATCAGTCCTTCCAATGAATATTCAGGACTGATTTCCTTTAGAATGGACTGGTTGGATCGCCTTGCAGTCAAGGGACTCTCAAGAGTCTTCTCTGTAACACCACAGTTTAAAAGCATCAATTCTTCGGCGCTCAGCTTTCTTTATAGTTCAACTCTTACATCCATACATGACTCCTGGAAAAACCACAGCTTTGACTAGACGGACCTTTGTTGGCAAAGTAATGTCTCTGCTTTTTAATATGCTGTCTGCTGCTGCTGCTGCTAAGTTGCTTCAGTCGTCTCTGTGCAACCCCACAGACAGCAGCCCACAAGGCATCCCCGTCCCTGGATTCTCCAGGCAAGAATACTGGAGTGGGTTGCCATTTCCTTCTCCAATGCATGAAAGTAAAAAGTGAAAGTGAAGTCGCTCAGTCGTGTCCGACTCCTAGCGACCCCACAGACTGCAGCCCAGCAGGCTCCTGTGTCCATGGGATTTTCCAGGCAAGAGGACTGGAGTGGGCGCCACTGCCTTCTCTGAATATGCTGTCTAGGTTGGTCATAAAGTAATAGTACAGCCTGTATCACTGCATTTATACGAAGTTCTACAACAGGCAAAACTGTTCTCTAATGATAAAAGTCAAATCAGTAGTTGCCTAGGGTGGAGGTAAGGAAAGATTCATGCCAAAGACCATAAGGGAACCTTCTGGGATGATGGAGATGTTCTATGTCTTGAGAGGGATGTTGGTGGTGGTGGTTCAGTATCGAAGTTGGTTCCAATTCTTTTTTGACCCCATGGACTGTAGCCCACCAGGATCCTCTGTCCATGGGATTTCCCAGGCAGGGATGCTGGAGTGGGTTGCCATTTCCTCCTCCAGGAGATCTTCCCAACCCAGGGACTGAACCCACGTCTCTTGCTTGGCAGGCAGATTCTTTACCTCTGAGTCTAGTGTTTCCCAGGTGCCACTAGTGGTAAAGAACCCGCCTGCCAATGCAGGAGACATAAGAGACGTGGGTTCGATCCCAGGGTTGGGAAGATCCCCTGGAGAAGGGAACGGCAACCCTTCAACATTCTTATCTGAAGAATCTCATGGGCAGAGGAGCCTGGTGGGCTGTAGTCCAGTGGGTCACAGAGAGTTGGACATGACTGAACCGACTTCGCACATATGCACACCTGCATATAGGCATTAAGGGCTTTCCTGGTGGCTCAGTGGTAAAGAATCTGCCTACCAATGCAGGAGACGCAGGTTCAATCCCTGGTCCAGGAAGATCCCACATGCTGCAGAGCAACCAAGCCCATGCACCGCAGCCGCTGAGCCTCGTGCTCTGCAACAGGAGAAACCACTGCGAGGAGGAGCCCGGGCACTGCAGCCGAGCAGCCCCCGCTCAGCGAAACTGGGGAAAGCCCCAGGTGCAGCGATGAAGACCCAGCGCGGCCATAAATAAATACACAAATATTAAACACAGAGAGGTACTCCAGGGATTTCCCTAGTGGTCCAGTGGTCAGAATCCACCTTCTATAACCTGAATGGGAGGGGACTTTGGGGGGGAAATGGATACATGTATATGTATGACTGAGTCCCTTCCCTCTTCACCTCAAACTATCATAACATTATTAATCAGCTATACCCCAATACAAAGTAAAAAAGTTAAAAAAAAAAAATCTACCTTCCAATGAAGGGGCACAGGTTCCATCCCTGGTCGGGGAACTAAAATCCCACAGACAGAAGGGCACCTAAGCCCTCATGCCACAACGAGAGAGAAGCCGGTGCGCTGAAATGAAAGATCCCGTCTGTTACAGCAAAGATCCTGCCTGCTGCAACTAAGACATAGTGGGGCCAAAAATAAATTTAAAATTTTTTAACAAATGGTATTTCAATGTCTTGCAGATCTTTTAAATTTTATTTGGTCAGGGATACAAAAAAGTTTAACTCAATGGCTTTCAAGTATCTTGAACTATGTCCACAGCACATCCAACTAACAGACCTGGAATCTTATAGCACCCATCTCAAGCTTGCATTTTACAGATTGGGAAACTGGGACTCAAGTGTCCTGATTTCAAGTTCAATGTTCTTTTCACTATTTACGTCAGGCTATAAAATCTACAAAGCAGCTTATATCACTGCTACTGTAATGTTCCTGTGCTCAGAGAAAGCAGTTAGAATTAAAGTGTGACACACTCCCCAAAGACTGATAGGTTTAGAAAATGACTATTTTGCAATTCCTAATGAAACAACAGATCTAAAGCATAACAATCAAGAAACACGAAAGTCATTAAGTGAACTTTAGGGAAACTCTGTAATAAAAAAGCTCAGGCTGACAATCTCCCCATTAAGTCTGACATCCAAAAGTGGGGCAACCAGACACGAGGATCCGCCTGACACGATGCACTGGGAGCAGACTGGGTGTCGCCCATGAGGGCGTAGCGCCAAAGCAAGCAAAAAGAACCCAAACTGACCCCAAGTCTCAGCAAGTCACTAGACAGAAATACTAACTTACAGGAATTTGGAGGCCAGAGGTATGTGTGACGCAACAGTGAGGATGGAGTCATCAAGCCTATCTCAGTCCCTGGGCAAACCTACGGGACAATGACCCAGTGCTTCTCCCACAAACAAGCGGCATCAAAAGACAAAGAAAAGAAGGGACTTCTCTGGTAGGCTAGTGGCTAAGACTCTACACTCAATGGAGGGGGCCCAGGTTCGATCTCTGGTTGAGGAATTAATAAGATCCCACGTGCTGCAACCAAGACCCAGCACAGTCAAACAAATAAATATTAAAAAAAAAATGAAACACAAGAGAGAGGAGGAAGGAAGGAGGGGGGGGGGAAGAAAGGAGAAGGAACTGTTAGTGATGAAGAGAGACCTTAGGGATTCATTCAAGTGCAAAATATGGACCTTGATTAAGTATTAATTTGAACAAATAGTAAAAAGATACTTTTGAGACAGACGGGAAGACCTTAAGGTGGTGTAGTCATTAGACAATACTAAAGAGTTACTGTGAATCTGGCTGGGTGTAGTAAAAGTCCTTATCTGTTAGAGCTACAGAATGAAGTACATACGAGTGAAAAGACATGATGTCTGTTGTTGTTGTTGCTAAGTCACGTTCAACTCTGTGTGATGCCACGGATTGTAGCTACCCGCCAGGCTCCTCTGTCTGTGGAATTTTCTAGGCAAGAATACTAGAGTGGCTTGCCATTTCCTACTCCGGGGGATCTTCCTGACCCAGGGATCGAATGCAAGATGCAAGATGTCTCTTGCATCTCCTGCATTGGCAGGTGGATTCTTTACCACTGAGCCACCAGGGAAACCTGACATTATGTCCAGGGTTTGCTTTAAAATGTTTCAGGAAAACACAGGGACGGATGGGGGAAGATGAAACAAAGGCAGCAGAAAGCTGATGGTTACTGAAACTCCGGGACAGAAGTAGTCTTTCTACTTCTGTACTTGAAATTTTCTATAATAAAATGTCTTTTAAAAATCCCCCAGAATGTACGTGCATGTGCCCAGGTAACTGGAAAGAGGAAGTCTGGGTGTGGTGGCATCTGTGGCAACATTCTGTTCCTCCTGAAACCCAGGCTGCGAACTCCTTCCCCCAGACATGAAGACACTGCCATTCTAACAGAAAGTGACGCTTGCACACAATGACGGAAAAGGTTCAGATACCTCAGGTGGGGTCAAAAGAAAAGGAAGCACATACGCTTTTGCTGCTGCTAAGATTCTCAGAGCTGATGGGAAGCAGGGTGCTCAGCTCCAGGTCCGTGACCATCTGACGGGATTCGGCCAGCAAACGCTGAAGCTTACTCGTGGGAGAAAAATCATCCTGGGAACACAACACAATGCAAGCACTGATGAAATCAAGAAACACCTTCCAACGTTCATGTCTATAAGAACAGTCTGACAGACACAAACGTCAACTATTCATGACTGGTTCTTTGACTTTAGTCTGCCAAAGCAGAACACTAAATACTAAAAGAACCAAATTTCAGTTCTTTCTCAAAACCTATTTGACTAGGTAATTTGACTTCAACAGAACTTACTACAACTAATTAAGTAACACCCATGTGATAAAAGAATCATAGCCATTGTTTACCTATCTTAAATCAACTTGTCAAGGCTGTAATTATCAAGTCAAAACACTTACAAAATGCACCTTTAACACTAAAGGCTTGCTAGCTTTTAAATTAATTTTTAATTTTTTGGTCACACCAGGGAGCATGTGGGATCTTAGTTCCCTGACCAGGGATCAAACCTAGGTCCTTTGCATTGGGAACACAGAGTCTTAACCACTGGACTGCCAGGGAAGTCCTCTGTTAGCTTTTAAAAATATGTGGAAATATACCTTAGTTTGTTCATTCTTGTTTAATTTTCTACTTTGTGTAAAAAGTTTTTCACAGTATACAAGCTGTGTACAACCTGTGAGTTTTCCACAGTGAACATACATTAACTATACAATTCAAGTGAAAATCTGGTGAGTTCTGGTGCATGTACACACCCATAATGAACACAGGTCACGTTTACCATGCCTGTGTCCCTGGGGAATTCCTGCCTCTCAGAGTCCCTCCTTCCCATTCCCATGTCCCATCAGACAACTACTGATCTGCTTTCTCTCACAGGAGATTAGTTTGCATTTTTTAGAATTTTATATAAATGCATTACATACTTTTGTCTGTCTGGCTTCTTATCTCAGCATAATTATCTTGGGGTACACCCATGCTGTATGTGTATAAAGAGTTCATTCCTTTTTATTGCTGAGAAGTACTCCACTGTATGGATAAACCAGTCTATCTATTCACCTTCTGTAGCATACTCAGGTTGTTCCCGGTTTTTTTTAACTAGTGAAAATAAAGCTGCTAGAATATTTATGTGAACATATGTTTCCATTTCTCCAGGAGTAGAATAGCTGGGTCATATGGTAGGTGTATATTTAACTTTTTTTTTTTAAGCAGTTTTTTAATAGAAGGTACCCAAGTGTTTTCCGAAGTGGCTCTGCCATTTACATTCTCGCCATCAGTGAATGAACGGTCCAGATGCTCCTGATTCTAGTCAACACTTAGTACCGTCAATTCATAACAGAGAGAACCAACACTCATCAAAACACCCATTAGTGGCCAAGCCCTACGACATCCCCTTGAAACCAAGGAACTGTGATGCTGTGGGTGTGTGTTAGTCACTCAGTCGTGTCTGACTCTTTGCGACCCCATGGACTGCAGCCCGTCAGGCTCATCTGTCCATGAGATTTTCCAGGCAAGGATGTTGGAGTGGGTTGCCATTTCCTTCTGCAGGGGATCTTCCCAACTCAGGGATCAAACCCAGGTCTCCTGCATTGGAGGCAGATGCTTTATTGTCTGAGCTACGAAGGAAGCCCCAACTGTGATGCTTTAATTATATATTTGTAGGTGAAGAAATTGAGGCTCAAAGAAGTTAAATAACTGTACTAAGGTCATTGAGCTAAGACAAAGCAAATGGGGATTTGAACTCAGATCAGATGCTTTCAAAGCCAGATATCTTCCCAAAATAACCCCCAAAATGACTAAGTTTACTTGAACTAATTTTCTTTATGATACAGCTGCGATCAGGAGCTTGTTCATGATAAAGACACTGGCTCATCCACAATAGTGAGTGTAGAAACAACCTCAGGGCTTCCCTGGTGGTTCAGTCATGAAGAATCAGCCTGCCAATGTAGGAGGCGCAGGAAAAGTGGACTCCATCCCTGGGTGGGGACGATCCCCTGGAGTAGGAAATGGCATCCCACTCCAGTATTCTTGCCTGGAGAATTCCATGGACAGAGGAGCTTGGTGAACTACAGTCCATGGGGTCGAAAAGAGTCGGAGACAACTGAGCAACTAAACACACACCCACACAGAAATAACTTCACTGCCTGCATGTAGGGGTGTGAACAAACAGACTACAGTTTATTCACTGGACAGCATATTGAGCAACCATCAAAATGAAGAGGCCAGGTCCACAATGTCAACACTGATGAGGGCCACAAAATACAGACAAGAGCTGGAAAATCACATTGCAAAAGACATTTATGTACATTTTAAACCAAGTAACAGTATGTGATGTTTAAGTGTACACTTTCACGAAAAACATGAAAGCATAAAAACAAATGTGGAGACAACTTCATGGTAGTGGTTAACTGGTGGCAGGGTGGGCGGGGCAGCATGACACGTGGAGTTCACTCTTTATCCGTAACATTCTGTTTCTCTAACACTTGAAAAATACAGCAAATACAGCAAAATGAAAACATGTTAAATCTGAATATAGGTACACAGTTGCTTCTTGTACTCTCCATTTTCTGTGTGTTTAAACTATTTACTAAAAATAGATACAGCGATCACTTGGAGGGCCTGAGGGACATTTTGCCTGAAGCTAACCTACAGTATGTTTAATGAAAACAGAAGGGAAGGAAGTATGACGTCAGTTCAATAATGCAGGTAAAGTCCTATGGTTAAAATAAAACCTGAAGAACAGCCAAAATAAGCACGCTAACATAAGCACGCTAACAATAGTGCTACAGGAGAATTAAAAGCATACTGGGGAGAAATCTTGCTTGAATAAGCTGGGTATTTCTTTCTTTCTTTAAAGATTTTTTTAAAAAAAATATGGATCATTTTTAAAGTCTTTATTGAATTTGTTACAATATTCTTCTGTTCTTTGCTTTTTGGCCATGAGGCATGTGGGGTCTTATCTCCCCGACCAGGGATCAAGCCCACACCCTCCTGCATTGGAAGGCTAAGTCCCAACCACTGGACCGCCAGGGAAGTCCCTAAGCTGAGTATTCCTAAGCGAAATACAAACCTTTTCACTGGGGAGGGCTGCGTCTTTGTTGACTAATAAAATCTTAGATGAGTTATTTTTATCCAAAGAGGATTCTGTCTCTATCAACTTCTCATCCTCTCTCAAGGCAGATTTTGAAGAACCCAAACAGTGGGACTGTTGGATGGCGATCAGCTCACTGTGAATAATAAAACCAAACAAAAACAGGCATCTTGAAACAATAGCAAACATGTGACACCAGTACTCTTATACAGAAAAGCATCTCAACAGGACAAAAAAGAGAGATTTTTCTTTTTTGATGAAGAAGCTCAAGTTTGAATAGAATGTTATAGATTTGAATAGAATATTTATATAGGATATTATAAATTAATGCACACCCTTCACAGCAAGAAAACAAAATTCTTTGTTAAAGGGTAACTACAGGAGAATTGTCCTCCTCTCGACACCTTGGGGAAAAAAAACAGCAAAGAAAAGAAGGTTTGAGGGATAGGATTATTCAAGAGAGACAGGGCAAAGAAATGAATACAGTATAAGGTTTAAACATGTGTAGATTTTAGGTTTTTGGCGTGAAATTGATTTTTGTTAATAGTTTTTTTAAAGTTCTTTTGTGAAAGTTGAATGGCACTGTTATGCGTCCTTAATTCTACAAGATCTCAGTAATTAGAGAACAGACACATGTGGCTAAGTTTCTGGGCAGGTTATTAAAGTCTGGGCTCAAAGCAGGCCTGGAAACAGGCCTGGAAACCTTCTGGGTCAGTCAGGGCAGGCTGCTAAGGCTTCTCCGTCCACAGATACACCCCTTGCTGTCAAATGGAATGGAGGTATAGATGTGAAGAACGTTTTGGTCAGATGATGAAGTGTGCACACAATTCTTATAATCTAAGGAAGAATGGGAAAACATGATTATCTTTTCTACTTAATCATGCATTTGTCATGCGATGCCTTGGCATGTGCCTCTGCTGGCAGAGCAAGAAGTCCCTTGAATTATTTCAAGCCAGGGAGGTCAAAAGGGCCTGGAAAGAAAACTCCGAAGTTGCTTTGGAATTTCTTTCATGCCTTAAATTTAATGTATGTCCACTGTGCTTTTAAAACTGTCTAACACAAAATTTTTCCCTTAATATATGCGTGTTTTTGTTCAGTAGTGAAAAACAGGAAGTGGTGCCCTACTGGGATTTGCGATTACTTAAGGCAATCTTTTATTAAAACCAAATATGAACAGGTAACGTTTAGTGTAACAACCAATTTTTTAAAAAGCTTCTGCAACTGACAGAATCAGTATATGATTTTTAAATGACTCAGGCTTCTAAACAGGCCAAACGAAAACCCAAACAATGAAAATCCCCCAGAGGAATTTTTAACTATAAAGTCCTATGAAAGTCAATGTGATGATTCAGATAAGGCTCTCAATATAGAAACTTTATTCTTTCTATAATTTAAGGTCAAAGAGCAAGGTTTTCTTTAAAAATAGCAGAAGTTAGGATAGTGCCCCACAACTAACTACAGGATTCAGCAGCTGACAGTGGGATGAGCCTGAAAAGTGCAGCATTTGCTGACAACTAATGCATTTTCTCCTCTTAAAAAAAAATAAAAAATAGTCGGATAGAAATGGTCAAAAGGCACAAACTTACAGTTCTAAGAACTAGAGATCTCACATACAGCAGGATTAATAAACTCTACACTGCTGTAGGCTATATACAAAAATTGCTAAGAAGGTAAATCCTAAGGGTTCTCATCACAAGGAAACATATCTTTTTTTTTTCTTTTGTATTTATATGAGATGATGGCCATTCACTAAACTTACTGTGCTCATCACTTCGTGATGTACTTAAATCGTTATGGCAAACACCTTAAATTTAGACAGCGTTCTACATCAGTTATATCTCAATAAAACTGAAAGAAAAAGGCCAATAACTGTTACCAGCTTGCTAAATACAAATATTCTTTCTCTTGCATGATTTTGAAAAGTAAGAAAGTTTGGGAGATGCAAACTGAACGCAAAGGCCAAAGCAGTTGGATGTATCAATAAGCCAATGCAGGCCAGGAGAATGTCTTATCTGGGGTCTAGGGAATGTAATCTGGACATGAAAGAAACAGCTTATCGATTCAAAAGGATCCAGGCTGAGGAATGCCCCAGAGCAGCATTCTACTCTGTGAAGTGACCTCCCCGTTTGTTTTAAAATAAAACATGTTTGCTCAGCTCATGACAACTGGCTGTGTTGTTAAGCAAAACCTTTGCCTCAGATGCTGTCCTAGGCACAAACTTCTCACTGGAATCAAGTCTCTGTGCAATCAAAAACTCAACAGCCTGCGCTGTGATGAAAAGAGGAAGCGGTGTGTCAGACGCAATGTCTGTTGCAAACACCGCTTTCATTTCACAGCTGGCATGAAGTGGCTCCCGCAGGCCTTTTCTATTTCTAAACTCAGTAAGTAGGCTCCCTGGGCTTCCCTGGTGGCTTGGAGGTAAAGAATCCACCTGAAAACCCAGAGACGTGGGTTCAATCCCTGGGTCGGGGAGATCCCCTAGAGGAGGAAATGGCAACCCGTTCTAGGATTCTTGCCAGGAAATGGCCACCTGCTCTAGTATTCTTGCCAGAAGAATCCCATGCACAGAGGTACCTGGCGGGCTACGGTCCATGGGGTGCAAAAGAGTTGGATACAACTTAGCAACTAAACCACAACACCAAGGAGACTCCCTGAGTGTTTACAAATGTGAAACGAGACTGACCTTGTCGAAGAGTTGCACTTGGTCCTGCTGGCACTTTCTGAAAAGTGCACACAGATTTGTGGCGCACGACCCTCTGTGCTTTGGAAGGCTTGAAGATGCTCATCCACTCCACGTCAGACATGTGGCCCGGCGCTTCGATGATGAAGTTACTCGGGTGGCAGCACTTGGACTCCCACATGTCGCTTTCATCCACACAGGCTTCATGTTTGTGGTAACAGGAGACTCCAGGCTTTTCCAGGTGGTCCTGATAGTCGACATCCAGCTTTTCTGGCTGTTTTGAATCAGAACAGCTGGCCAGGCCCAGGTAAACGTTGACATCATGCCATTTATCATCAGATACAGATGTTGACGTTTCTGAGGGTTGCTTCTCTTCATTCTGAATCCCAATTCCATTCCCTTTGTGTGATTTTGCATGGATCTTGCAAAATGTACTTTTGTTTTCGGGTTCAATCTGGATTTTTCCTCCCAGAGACCAAGACTTTTGTTTCTCCACTAAGTCTTTTGCAAATAGAGATGAGATAGCAATTACACCTTTTCCCCCAAATGAAGTATTAACCTGTAGTTTCTTCTCTTTGCATACATCACAAGAGCTCTTGTCTGACCTAGTTTGCTGAACCAACGTGGTCTCAAATTTTTGGTCCTTAACCAGTGACTTCTGATTTTTCTCCCTCTTAAAATCGACTTTTAGGTGGTTATTTTCAAGGTCTGATAAACACATGTCTCTGCTATGGTGGCATTACAAAAAACGGGAAGTTATAAGATACACTTGATACTGTCATTCTAAATATTTCACTCAAACCTTATCAGTTGAGCTAAACCCTAATAAGCCCCATTTGTCTCAGTTGAAAATAGAAGGTAGAATTTTTATATTCTTCGGAGCCCAGTTTTAGCCCAGCCTCCTCCAGGAAGTCTTTGTGATCACCAAGCCCATATGCCCACTCCCCCATGTCCCATCCTTAAGGTCTACTATATATACTGTCCATACTGCAAATCACTATCTTACTGCATATATGATCTAATTAATCAGAGACAGACTCTCTTATTACAACTGTATGGCTCGCTGTTCATACATATCAATGTCTTGTCTAAAGATGCTTAAGGGTGTTTTTCACATATGAAGGCATTTTTAATCCCCCTAGCACCTAGCACGGTCATTAATACACACTCAGTGTTCTGTAAATACTTGTTGACTGATCTGTTACTTCTTTTCCTAATTCTATTAGTTTCACAGTAAACAGAGCTGAAGCCAGAACTGAAAGGCAATGGGGATTCAAGGCATAGAGATAAACTGGACAGTGCCAAATGTGTTTACCATACTGTATTCACGACTATCCCATTTATCTGCTGCATACCTATGTAGCTATGTATTGAAAACCAGTCTAAAGTAAAAATGACACATGTGCATAAAATAAAAAGCATTGTGATAAACCTTTTAATACATTGCCTGTTAAAATTCTCATGTCACATGTGTTCAGGCATTCTAATCTATGATTCTTATTCTCCTTCTAGAATGGGAAAGGCCACTTTATGTTCTTAAAGAATAACCTCAATCGTCTCGGCCAGGTGCCTCCCAGAGGAAATGAAGTACAAAAAGGAAAGAGAGACAACTGGTTAGGGGCTTCTGCCTGCTGGAGATCGCCGGCTTGGTCTGGTGTTTATGAGTAGCAGCTGCAGATGCTGGGATACAGAGTGATGGTGTTAGAAGCTCCAGTAAAAGACCCGAAGAAAGGCACAGCGAATGCAGCAAATTGTGGCGTGAGTTCCCAGCCTTCCTGTCTGCAGCAAAACCCTGCAACTCCTGACCACTCCCAGCCCCGAACCCCAGCCTCCTAGGGAAAGGAGCGCGCCACTGGAGAGATGGGAGTTCCCTGAATGGCCCCTCCTTTCCACCACTCCCTCACTATTCGGCTGGATGAGTGGGCTAAACTGAACTATGGGACAGCTGTATGCTTGTTAAATTAAACCACTCTTCATATGTTTATATTTTACTTTTACAGAAACCAATGTAATTCACATACTGGCCGTTATAGGTAAGAGCAGATGTCTTCTTCTATTAACAAGGAAAATGGAAAAATCGAGCTGAGAGAGAGGTCACCCTCAGCTGAACTTCTACTGCAGTTATTTCCACCATCCTTTGATGTTCTTTCTTTTAGATAAGTATAATACCCAGTATATCTTTATTTTCCATATTCCTAGCCCAGTGCCTAAAATACTAAGAGTTCTGAATAAATGATTCATCTCTGTAATTTCTACTTTACCTCAAAGCCTTCTATGCAACACACACACACAAATAATGTACTTAATGAAATTTATCAAATAGTTTAATTAGGATCATGCCTAAAATTCTAAATCTAGTCTCACTACAACCCAGGATTAAAATGATAATTATTAGCTCACATATATTTTTTCCCATTTACTCCTTGCCATCTAGGGAATAGCACTAAGTACTGACCCATAGTAGGTACTTAACAAATACTGATGAATGACGGAAATAAATACAATATCATATGAATGGCATCTAACTAAGGTTACCTGGATTCCATGCCCTTTGATTCCTCCATCTTTGAGTCATATATCTGTATTAATTCCTGAGAATTTTCCACATTGAAATTAAGAAACTGCAGATCACGCTGTTGTTTTACATAAATCTGCCGTAGATATTGATAAATCAATGCAAAGTGTAACAACAAAGCTAAAGCAAGCCAACAATTGGGCGTTTCAGATGCTAAAATGTATCAGACAGCGGCTAAAGACATATGCTGAGTATGTTAGCTTTCATTTTTCCTATGTTAGCACCATGATTTGTTAGTATAACTAGTCTCCTTTGCTATAAGCAAGTCTCTATCTGCGAGGTTAATACAATTGATACACCCTTAAAGTAGTCAGGATTCCAGAAGCACCATAAACAAAATCACCAGGCATACACTTTCCCTAATTTGATGTCTGTTTATAAATGTTTCCCACTTAATAGTGAAGAGTGAGTGGGGACGCACCTGTCTCAGATTATGCAGCTCTGCGTTCATGCGCTCTTGCTTTGACTTTGCGATATCAAGTAACTCATCTTTCCTTTTTTCTCTCTCTGCTATTTAAGAACAAATATTATTAAATATTTTTCACCAGCCACATCAATACACACCTCTTCATTTCTAACAATTGAATGTGCATGCACATGGCTAACACTTTTTTTTACCCACTCGTTTCTGAATTTTAAAATTGCAAAATGGATGCTCAGGAAGAAGTTTAATCTGTGATTCTAACTAGATCCTTCACCATATTTGAAAACTTTCACAATTAATGCTAAGTCAAAAAAGTATTCCAAACTGTACAAACTCTATGATCAAATGACATGTGTGTCTGTATGTACATATGCATTGAAAAAGGCTGAGGGCCTTTTATTAAGTTATTAAGTTAATAAGTTATTAAGTTATTCTTTCTTTTAATATTCTGTCAAAAGAGGTTATACTTTTTTACATATTACACTGAAATATCAAAAGAAGTTATTTTTAGATGTAAGGATTAAAGAAAATTGTTTTTCTTTTTTGGGGGGAGGGGATGAGTTCTAAATCTCTAAAATTTAATACTTTATTCTTTACTTATTTATTCACATTACACAGGTAACTTGTAAATGCATTTTCCTTATAAAAATCCAAACATGTTGCTTTTATCAATAGAAAAAAAACTAACATTACAAGGAAAAAAAAAAATCACTGTTTTCTTCAGTATGTAAATCAATCTGATATAATCTCACAATCAGGCTATTCCTATGTGATCTTGCAAACCAAGGACTTAAGATACTTGAACCTATGAGGTGACCCCATAGGTAGATAAACTTGTCTTTCCATTTTAATGAAAGCCCAGGACTCCTTTACAGACTTTCTATTTCTTGAAAACTCTTTTTACTTGATAGGTAATTAAGATTCAGAATTGTCTTGAATATACATTTGAGTATTACACTAAATTTCCTAGTTCAGAAAGAAAAAAGAGGTATTTTTTGTTAAAAATCTTCATTCTTTATTTATAAAGACCATAAACATTCTGCTGAAATTGGGACACTTCATTATTACTAGAGTTGAAGTATGAGAAGTCAATATTTTTAAAACGGTTTCAGAACTTGGCAAATGAGAACCCACGAAAGGAAAGGTCTGAAGTGCTTATATGAAGTCTTGCACCAGAAAAAAATATTAGTATTATGCTTAATGAGAAATCATGTCATTCACACAGAAGTGAGAGATCAACAATAAATGTTTCACCTAAAAAAACCCCACTATCTTTAGAAGAAGTTCAAAGGAAATGCACAAAATGGCCCTTTATTACATGAATGGATTTTGAGTCAATCAGATGCAGCCTACATCAAAATGTGCAACTCCTATGGTTTATTAATAGTTCCTTTTCCACAGGTCATTCTCCTCATGGATGAAGAATACAAATATTTATTTTATTGTTGCTTTACATTTGGAACATCACAGAAACCATCCAAGGACAAAGGCATGAGCTTTGCTGGGGAGGGAGACGCTACCTAGACAGCTTTTCTGCCAAGTGCTTGCTGGTAATCAGAGCAGGCCCAGGTGGAATCAAGCATGAGGAGTGACCTGTGAAAAGCCACCACCTCCTACCCAGACACGCTTAATGCTCAGCCCTTCCAACCCGGGCCTGCAGCATCATCGTATTTCAAAAAGGTAATCCGCGTGCACAGAACGGAGGACGCGGCACAGGGAAAGCCGCCGCCTCGGGTTTACACTACTACCTCTCCTCAGTTCTGAATTTATTTCCTTGCATTAGATGAGGCAACACCATAACGGAAGCCTAAAAAGTAGCGCACTTGCAGTATTCATGAAGCCCCATTTAGTTTGTATGAATTCAATCCTGTGCACAAAGAAAACAATAAAAGAGGGCCCATAGCGCCTTTCACGGGGGAAGTGATGCCTATCGGGCGTCTAGGCCTCCTGGCTGCTCTCTGTTCTACCCACCTCTCATTTTCAACAGCATCTAACATGCTGGTGCCTTCCCAGGGTTTAGAGATACTTCTTTAGGGCACAGCACACCCCCCCCTAAACAAAAGCTAACGACTTTATCTGGCATTGAAAGGGCAATTCTAAATGTATTTCAGTACTGCCTTAATCTGTCTTTAGAATAATCTACTGTTGCATAAAACGAATTGTTTCCTTAGATCTGACACTTTCCTACATGGCTGGATTATCCAGGGACCAAAGTGGAGTGGGTCTGCCTATTTTCACACGCTGGTTACTGAAAACAGAGAGATACGGAACTCTCTGCTGACACCTGCCTAAGCCAGGCAGCCTAAGGACAGCAGCATAAAGGCAGGGGCGCTGGCAGTCTGGACCTGCTGAGCTCCGGTCAGGCCACTGTGCCTTTTACTACCTGAAAGACCTTCACTCAGTCTTACAGAACTCTCAGGACCACAGAAATATAAACTAGCATCGTGTTTTTTTTAAAAAAAAAAAAAAACTTCTTATAAGCAACATGTACAAATGAAACTTGTTTCTAAGCCTATGTGAAGAACTTCAATAAGAGGGAAAATGAAGTTTTGAATTAAAAGTCCATTTCTAAGGCATCTTCCAATCTTGAATAAAATGTGCTAATTTTCAGCCATGGCACCTGAGAGCATATTATCACATTAAGCCTTTAAAAATTATTTTTAGGCATAATTCACTTTTATTATTTAAGCATACAAAAATTGTTCTGAGATAGTGGTTTGAGCAGAAAAAATGTTTAAAAAATCAGTTTAGGAAATGATTTTAAAAATTATTTCACAAAATGGATTTGAGTATTCAGTTCACTTCAGCTGCTCAGTCGTGTCCGACTCTTTGCAACCCCACGAATCCCAGCATGCCAGGCCTCCCTGTCCATCACCAACTCCCGGAGTTCACTCAAACTCATGTCCATCGAGTCGGTGATGCCATCCAGCCATCTCATCATCCTCTGTCGTCCCCTTCTCCTCCTGCCCCCAATCTCTCCCAGCATCAGAGCCTTTTCCAGTGAGTCAACTCTTCGCATGAGGTGGCCAAAGTACTGGAGTTTCAGCTTTAGCATCATTCCTTCCAAAGAATACCCAGGGCTGATCTCCTTTAGAATGGACTGGTCGGATTTCCTTGTAGTCCAAGGGACTCTCAGGAGTCTTCTCCAACACCATGGTTCAAAAGCATCAATTCTTCACACTCAGCCTTCTTTACAGTGCAACTCTTAGATCCATACATGACCACTGGAAAAACCATAGCCTTGACTAGACGGACCTTTCTTGGCAAAGTAATATCTCTGCTTTTGAATATGCTATCTAGGTTGGTCATAACTTTCCTTCCAAGGAGTAAGCGTCTTTTAATTTCATGGCTGCAGTCACCATACTCCCAGCATCAGAGCCTTTTCCAGTGAGTCAACTCTTCGCATGAGGTGGCCAAAGTACTGGAGTTTCAGCTTTAGCATCATTCCTTCCAAAGAATACCCAGGGCTGATCTCCTTTAGAATGGACTGGTCGGATTTCCTTGTAGTCCAAGGGACTCTCAGGAGTCTTCTCCAACACCATGGTTCAAAAGCATCAATTCTTCAGCACTCAGCCTTCTTTACAGTGCAACTCTTAGATCCATACATGACCACTGGAAAAACCATAGCCTTGACTAGACGGACCTTTCTTGGCAAAGTAATATCTCTGCTTTTGAATATGCTATCTAGGTTGGTCATAACTTTCCTTCCAAGGAGTAAGCGTCTTTTAATTTCATGGCTGCAGTCACCATCTGCAGTGATTTTGGAGCCCAAAAAAAAATAAAGTCTGACACTGTTTCCATTGTTTCCTCATCTATTTCCCATGAAGGATGGGACCAGATGCCATGATCTTAGTTTTCTAAATGTTGAGCTTTAAGCCAACTTTTTCACTCTCCTCTTTCACATTCATCAAGAGGCTTTTTAGTTCCTCTTCACTTTCTGCCATAGGGTGGTGTCATCTGCATATCTGAGGTTATTGATATTTCTCCCAGCAATCTTGATTCCAGCTTGTGCTTCTTCCAGCCCAGCGTTTCTCATTATGTACTCTGCATATAAGTTCAATAAGCAGGGTGACAATATATGTGATACAGCCTTGACGTACTCCTTTTCCTGTTTGGAACCAGTCTGTTGTTCCATGTCCAGTTCTAACTGTTGCTTCCTGACCTGCATACAGATTTCTCAAGAGGCAGGTCAGGTGTGGTATTCCCATCTCTTTCAGAATTTTCCACAGTTAACGAATTACATATACTTTACCTAGTAATACCTAACAGAATGAGTCGAAATAGATGAACCAAAAGAAAAGGAGGCTATTTATTAAAATATCTTATAAATTTTTCTCCATCGTCTGACCTTTCATAGCATTTTATTCATAGCGTTTGTGTAACACTAAATTCGCTGTGGGCCTTGTGCTTCCTGGTCACTAACAGAGTGCCTGGCACATATACACTGATCCAAAGATCGTGTGAATTCAACTGTGAAGCTACCAATATACGTATCTTTCTGTATACATCCAAATGTATATCTCTATACATGTATCTTTAGCTGTGTGCATGCTGTATAGGAAGGTAAGCTATTGCTTTGAAACACAGCAATCCTAGAAATAACAGAAATAGTGACCTCTAGTGGTAGAAACCTGCATTTCTCCTATTTTAATCACACGAGATTAAAATTAAGAATTCTACTTTATTTGGGAAAAAAAAAATGTAATACTGTATCCTGTCCTTTAACTTATAGAAATGTATTCTCTTCCTAGAAGGAAGAACATTGAGGGTATGTATGAGTAGACCCAAAAATGTTCATTTAATTCCTATTTGGAATTTTATCTCCAAATCTATGATTTTCTTAATACAAACTACCAGAATTAAAGTCCAAAAAATCTTGGCTGGCAGGGCCATATATGGATCAGATCTAGCCATATATGGATCAGATCTATATATCAGTGATTCTCAGCTGGGAGTAGAGAAAGAAGGGGCTACACACTCTAACATACTGGGGTGAGTTGAGGTTAAAAGTGCAGGAGAATACGGCAGCCGATGGAGAAGTGTGTGTACAATTTTTACATTACATATTATTGACAAACTTGCTTTCAAATCATGAAGAATTCATCTCCAATTTTATTATTTTGGGGTCATACTGATGTAACAAAACACATGAAGTTTTCCAACTGCAGTAATTACGGGTGATTTATTTGGAAAACTGAAAAAATGCTGAATTCCTAGTTTTTACCTAGTGTTTGCAAAAGTATGAACATCCTCCCTTCTTTGGCTCATAAGATTCTTTCTTAACGAATTTTTAAGCCAAGTGTTACATTTTTAGTAAGAAGTATAGTCACATACTCAAGCTGGAAGGGAGAGCAGCTCCTCATTTTACAGAAGGGAAAACTGAGTTAACTGAGAATTATGATGACAGCTTTAAAATGTCCTGCATGGTCTCTCTTAGTTTCTCAAAGGGTGTTAAAATTAGTTACATAAATACATATAGTATTTTGAGGCAGGCACAGTTCATTTAGCCCACCATGGTAGTACCAAAGAAAGTACAGGTTACAAAATACATACAACTATTCAATCACTTAAACAAACAACCTATTTTTACCAGTAAAGACCAATTCGTCATGCAGGCAACTCTTCTCTTGCTTGAGGCGAATGATCTCTTCTCGTTGTTCATTATTTTCTGTTGTCTTTTCATTTAGATCCTCTTCACAAATAGAAGGGGGAGAAAGTCCTCAAATAAATACTAGTTTCTAGAGGAATATACACTGTAAATACCTCTCATGTCCTTAGCACCCACTTCCAATCCATATGAAGTCCTGCTGGATCTACATATCTGACATTTCACTGCATGCTTGGCAGTGATCCTGGCCAAGGCTCCCACTGTCTCTCTGCACGAACCTTGCCCTTCCATTGCAGCCTGATATCCAAAGAACCACCAGGGCCATCTGCTGGCATCACTTCTCTGCTAAAAGCCCTCATACTACATTTTGGATGAAATATAAACTCATACCCTTAAGCCCTGTACAGCCTGGCCCTGTCCTTTGATCTGTTCCTTTCACTTGCCCCGACCTCTGAACCCACCCCAGGGCTTTTGCGTTTGCTATCTCTTCTGCCTGGCAGATCTTGGGCCAGATTTTTACATGACTAGTTCTTCCCATCATCCAAGTTTCAGCTCAAATGTTCTCTTCGAAGATGTCCTTCCAGCACGCTCAAACTAAATGAGTCTCTGTGCCTTACTCTCTGGCCCACTATCCATGACTCTGTTTTTATTTTATATTTTTTAAACAAATGTTAAGTTTCTAAAATAAGGCATAAAAGTTGATAAAACAGACTTCTTTTTACTTTTAATCTTACCTAGGTATACATAACATTCAATAAATTTACTGAATGCCTGCAATATACTCCAAGGGCTGTGTTATTAGAGTCCATTCCTGCTGTCAAGGGGCTTACAGTACGATTATGGTTTTAGATGAAGCTACCAATGGACACAAAATTATCATTTGCCAGGACTCAGGGCATCATTACAACAAGATTTTAGCAGGTGGAGTCTTTTCAACTAAACCTGTCACAATAAACTTTCCCAATTTCAACAGTAACTCCCTGCCTCACGAGGGGCCCCGCCTGGGACAGGGGCGGAATAACCACACCATTGCACGGCTTTGGCATTCTAAGGCTGCCTGTTCCACTGGGAGAGTCAGTCCTCACGTCTAACTGATGACCACTTACACATGTGATCATCTGGGTGTGGAATTAGACCCAGGTAGCTCCTGAATCCAACAGCTTCTGCGATACGGCTGGGAAAGCCAGAGACAAGCAGGCCTGGGCCTCCCCTGTGCCCTCTGGAGACAAACGCAGATTTTCCCTCTATCGCCTAGATCCACCCCCAAGTGTGCAGCACCAGCCTATCTGCTGTCCCCAACCTTCGTTCATTAGAAAACTTCCGGGAGTGGAATAAACCACGGAGCTACTGTGAGAATGAAAACAGAAAAAGGAGGACACGAAAGGATTCTCCCCAAATAGAACATCCACTGAACAGCCACTCTGGTGGTCTGTGTTGTAGGTGGCAACTCCTTATCCCTCCCTGCATTCATTCCTCAATTTTTTTATTTTAAATTTCTCCCACTAAAGGGCAGAGGATATTTTTCCATTGCCTGACTCTGGGTTCAGCCATGTGATTCACTTTGGCCACAGAATGAAGGGCAAGTGATGGTGTGCCAGGCTTCTTTCTGCTTCCTCTCTTAAGTTGCTGCCTTCACCATAGGAAGAAATGCCCACACTACCCAGCCGGGGAAAAGATGCTCCAGTGGGCCCAACAGAGATCAGCCAATCCCCTAGTGGCTTCCAGATAAATGAGTTTATCACAGGATACCACTGAGATACCATCGTTGGTTGCCACAAGGCATATAGTAGCAATAGTTAACTGGTACAGCAAAGGCAGGATTATTTTTTAAATATAATGCATTAGGCAGATTTCCCCAACTCTTGCTATTTATCTTGTAACACAAAAACTGCTGCATAATTCTATACAAATGAAAGGAACATTTCATGATGGGACTTCATGCTAACAACAGACCTCTTCCCAGTTATGAGATTAAGTGAACTCAAATGAAGAAATATATTCCCAAGATAAAACACCTATATTTAGGCCTCTTCCTTACCTTTTAGTTTATTGACTTCAATCTTAAGTGCCTTCAATTTCTGCTTATAATCTTGCTTTTCTTTCACAATACAGGTCTCCGCCATCTTAGCATCACGTAAGGCATGCTCTAACAATTTAAATTTACCCGAACAGTCAGCAATGTGATTGACTGCCTCAATAATATCTTTGTCCTAAAACCCAAATTTGAAAACTGTTACATTTTAAAATGCCAACTAAACAAGATGACACTTACTGAAATCTCATTGTGGAGCAGGGATAAACTGTGGGATTGGGATTGATGTGTACATATATTATATATAGAATAGGTGACTAGTAAGAACCTGCCGTATAGCACAGGGAACTCTACTGACTACTCTGCAATGGCCTATATGGGAAAAGAATCTAAAAAGGAGTGGTATATGTGTATATATAACTGATTTACTTTTATGTACACTTAAAACACAGAACATGGTAAATCAACGGTGAAAAGTGAAAGTGAAGTTGCTCAGTCATATCCGACTCTTTGCAACCTCATGGATTGTAGCCCGCGGAATTTTCCAGGCAAGAGTTCTGGAGTGGGTTGCCATTTCCTTCTCCAGGGGATCTTCCTGACCCAGGGATCAAACCCGGGTCTCCCACACTGCAGGTAGAGACTTTACCTCTGAGACACCAGGGAAGCCCTAACTGTACTCTAATAAAAACTAAAAAAAAAAAAAAAGACCGCATCATTTAACTGTGTACCCAGTTTCAATCCAGCGCTTTCCATGTGTTAACTCATTTAAGCCTCATAGTAACTGAGGTAAGAAATATTGTTATTACCCACATGACAGAGGAGTCGACAGGAAATTGGCCACAATTACACAACCTGGGGCTTCCCTGGTGGCTCAGGAGGTAAAGAACCCACCTACACTGCAGGAGACCTGGGTTTGATCCGTGGGTTGGGAAGATCCCCTGGAGGAGGGCACGGCAACCCCCTCCAGGATTGCTGCCTGGGGAATCCCATGGACAGAGAAACCTGGTGGGCCACAGTCCTTGGGGTCATAAAGAGTCGGACACAACTGAGTGACTAAGCACAGCACAAGTTAGTGACACTTTTGACTTGAACTTGGTGGCTGGCCCCCCAAACCATGCATGAACCACCAGTTTGCAGTCTCAGAAAGTCTAGAACCAAACATTTGATTACCTATGAAACTGTAATAGCAAGCAATAGGAGGACTGGTGGCCTGCAGGGGGCTGTATTTTCTGGATTGCAGATAAATCCCAGAGGCCCTCTCTTCCTTTCCTTCTTTTCAGCTTCTTGAGACGACAGACTCCAAGATCTCATCCCAAACCTACCCAAGCCAGAACCTCTTATTGTTGAAGTGGTTGTTTTAATTATGTAAAAGGTATCTATCTGCTTGTTGAAAAGCAAAGCAAATAACACCTGAAGGTATTCAAATAATAAGTAAAAGTACTCCCCCCACCAAAGAAAGGCAATGCCAAAGAATGCTCAAACTACCGCACAATTGCACTCATCTCACATGCTAGTAAAGTAATGCTCACAATTCTCCAAGCCAGACTTCAGCAATACGTGAACCGTGAACTGCTTGATGTTCAAGCTGGTTTTAGAAAAGGCAGAGGAACCAGAGATCAAATTGCCAACATCCGCTGGATCATGGAAAAAGCAAGAGAGTTCCAGAAAAACATCTATTTTTGCTTTATTGACTATGCCAAAGCCTTTGACTGTGTGGATCACAATAAACTGTGGAAAATTCTGAAAGAGATGGGAATACCAGACCACCTGACCTGCCTCCTGAGAAATCTGTATGCAGGTCAGGAAGCAAGAGTTAGAACTGGACATGGAACAACAGACTGGTTCCAAATAGGAAAAGGAGTACGTCAAGGCTGTATATTGTCACCCTGCTTATTTAACTTATATGCAGAGTATATCATGAGAAACGCTGGACTGGAAGAAATACAAGTTGGAATCAAGATTGCTGGGAGAAATATCAATAACCTCAGATATGCAGATGACACAACCCTTATGGGAGAAAGTGAAGAGGAGCTAAAAAGCCTCTTGTTGAAAGTGAAAGAGGAGAATGAAAAAGTTGGCTTAAAGCTCAACATTCAGAAAACGAAGAATCATGGCATCTGGCCCCATCACTTCATGGGAAATAGATGGGGAAACAGTAGAAACAGTGTCAGACTTTGTTTTTTTGGGCTCCAAAATCACTGCAGATGGTGNTAAAAAAAAAAAAAAAGACCGCATCATTTAACTGTGTACCCAGTTTCAATCCAGCGCTTTCCATGTGTTAACTCATTTAAGCCTCATAGTAACTGAGGTAAGAAATATTGTTATTACCCACATGACAGAGGAGTCGACAGGAAATTGGCCACAATTACACAACCTGGGGCTTCCCTGGTGGCTCAGGAGGTAAAGAACCCACCTACACTGCAGGAGACCTGGGTTTGATCCGTGGGTTGGGAAGATCCCCTGGAGGAGGGCACGGCAACCCCCTCCAGGATTGCTGCCTGGGGAATCCCATGGACAGAGAAACCTGGTGGGCCACAGTCCTTGGGGTCATAAAGAGTCGGACACAACTGAGTGACTAAGCACAGCACAAGTTAGTGACACTTTTGACTTGAACTTGGTGGCTGGCCCCCCAAACCATGCATGAACCACCAGTTTGCAGTCTCAGAAAGTCTAGAACCAAACATTTGATTACCTATGAAACTGTAATAGCAAGCAATAGGAGGACTGGTGGCCTGCAGGGGGCTGTATTTTCTGGATTGCAGATAAATCCCAGAGGCCCTCTCTTCCTTTCCTTCTTTTCAGCTTCTTGAGACGACAGACTCCAAGATCTCATCCCAAACCTACCCAAGCCAGAACCTCTTATTGTTGAAGTGGTTGTTTTAATTATGTAAAAGGTATCTATCTGCTTGTTGAAAAGCAAAGCAAATAACACCTGAAGGTATTCAAATAATAAGTAAAAGTACTCCCCCCACCAAAGAAAGGCAATGCCAAAGAATGCTCAAACTACCGCACAATTGCACTCATCTCACATGCTAGTAAAGTAATGCTCACAATTCTCCAAGCCAGACTTCAGCAATACGTGAACCGTGAACTGCTTGATGTTCAAGCTGGTTTTAGAAAAGGCAGAGGAACCAGAGATCAAATTGCCAACATCCGCTGGATCATGGAAAAAGCAAGAGAGTTCCAGAAAAACATCTATTTTTGCTTTATTGACTATGCCAAAGCCTTTGACTGTGTGGATCACAATAAACTGTGGAAAATTCTGAAAGAGATGGGAATACCAGACCACCTGACCTGCCTCCTGAGAAATCTGTATGCAGGTCAGGAAGCAAGAGTTAGAACTGGACATGGAACAACAGACTGGTTCCAAATAGGAAAAGGAGTACGTCAAGGCTGTATATTGTCACCCTGCTTATTTAACTTATATGCAGAGTATATCATGAGAAACGCTGGACTGGAAGAAATACAAGTTGGAATCAAGATTGCTGGGAGAAATATCAATAACCTCAGATATGCAGATGACACAACCCTTATGGGAGAAAGTGAAGAGGAGCTAAAAAGCCTCTTGTTGAAAGTGAAAGAGGAGAATGAAAAAGTTGGCTTAAAGCTCAACATTCAGAAAACGAAGAATCATGGCATCTGGCCCCATCACTTCATGGGAAATAGATGGGGAAACAGTAGAAACAGTGTCAGATTTTGTTTTTTTGGGCTCCAAAATCACTGCAGATGGTGACTGCAGCCATGAAATTAAAAGACGCTTACTCCTTGGAAGAAAAGTTATGACCAACCTAGATAGTATATTCAAAAGCAGAGACATTACTTTGCCGACTAAGGTCCGTCTAGTCAAGGCTATGGTTTTTCCTGTGGTCATGTATGGATGTGAGAGTTGGACTGTGAAGAAGGCTGAGCGCAGAAGAATTGATGCTTTTGAACTGTGGTGTTGGAGAAGACTCTTGAGAGTCCCTTGGACTGCAAGGAGATCCAACCAGTCCATTCTGAGGGAGATCAACCCTGGGATTTCTTTGGAAGGAATGATGCTAAAACTGAAGCTCCAGTACTTTGGCCAACTTATGCGAAGAGTTGACTCATTGGAAAAGACCCTGATGCTGGGAGGGATTGGGGGCAGGAGGAAAAGGGGACGACCGAGGATGAGATGGCTGGATGGCATCACGGACTCAATGGACGTGAGTCTGAGTGAACTCTGGGAGTTGGTGATGGACAGGGAGGCCTGAGGTACTGCGATTCATGGGGTCACAAAGAGTCGGACACGACTGAGCGACTGAACTGAACTGAACTGAACTCCCCCCACCACTCACAGGGAATATCTATTATCAGCAGGTTTCACCTTTGCTTAAGGACAAAGGTTTCTATGGTAGTATCATATACGCATTCCTAAAACACTTCACAGTTTGCATATCTCACGTTAAGAGGATTTATGGAAAAAATAAGGTTGGGGCAGATCATTCAAAAACCGACAGGGGTTGGGATGCAGGAGATGGAACTTTGTGATCAGATGGAACAGGCCTTGAAGACTGAAACCCACAGTGGAGTTCTGTGTCCTCTTAATGCCTTGGGCACATCATTTTAAACTTGTTTCCCTCATTTCTAAAACCAGAATTAAAAAAAAAAAAAGAGAATAATATTGATAGCTCAACCTATCTGGTTCGCTGTGGGACTTAAGTAAGATAAGATACATGGCTATACTTTATTGATCTCTAAGGTGCCTAGCACATAGCGGTATCATTATTCTGAATTACCTTCAGCTTTATCATGGTGGTGAGAGCCTGTTCACGAGCTTGCAGTTGTCCCACTTGAGCAGAAAGTTCCACTAATGTGTTGCTGAGATTTTCATTTCTAGCCTACAAGGAAAAAAACACAAAATACTAACCCAGTCATTTAAAAGCTTTCACTACTCTCACCAGCCATAATCTGTGCTCAATCTTTTTATTTTTTCTTTAACCTTTTCAGTAACAAAGTGAGCCATTTAAGCAGTCATCAAAAAGCAACACAAACATCTATTTCCCCATCATCCTCTCAGTTCTTATGTTTCCCTTCTGAATTCTATCAGTTATGTTTATTAATATGCCTACTAATGGTCTCTTAAGTATACTTTCAGGTTGGTGAGAAAGAGGAAGATGAAAGGAAGAATGAATAGCAACTGGATTAGTGAGAGATTTCCTTTGCTAAAATAAAGTAGCATTAAGAACTTCTGTGCATCTTTTTTACTTTATGTTGAGATAACTCACATTGAGGTATTCTCATTTATCAGGGATTTTTTTAAACCGTAGATCTAGATTTTATGGAAGGCGAAGGTGAAGTCGCTCAGTCGTGCCCGACTCTTTGCGACCCCGTGGACTGTAATGTACTAGGCTTCTCTGTCCATGGGATTCTCCAGGCAAGAATACTGGAGTGGATTGCCATTTCCTTCTCCAGGGGATCTTCCCGACCCAGGGATCGAACCCGGGTCTCCCGCATTGGAGGCAGACGCTTTAACCTCTGAGCCAACTTAAATCCATATTACTAAGTGAAAGAAGGTAATCTGTAAAGGCTACATACACTATGGTTTCAACTACATGACATTCTGGAAAAGGCAAAACTATGAGATCAGGGGTTGCAAGGGACTGCAAGAAAGAAGGACAGAGCAGAGAGGGTTTTTAGGGCTGGGGAAGTATTTTGTATGATATTACAGTGGTGGATACAGGTCGTTATTTGTCGAAACCCACAGAATGTACAATACCAAGAGTGAACCCTAACATAAACTATGGACTTCCATGTCTCACCCAATGATGTGGCAATGACATGTC
>SJXQ01002426.1:43602-113921 GCA_006408695.1 Aepyceros melampus | reverse complement strand
TTGAATCACCTTCCCTCTTGGGACACACATTAAGAAGGAGATTGATTTAATTAGGGTCACTATATTTACTAAAGTAGATTGAATCAGCGGGTGTGCTGTCCCCCTTGGGGGGGTGCATACACCCCCTGGGGTAACTCAAATGATTATGTACCCCCATAGGGCAGAGGTGCACACCCTGAGGGTCCTGCCCCCTGGGAAGAGGGTGATTGTACACCGTGGGGGGAGACCCTTGGCACTTTATCCTGACAGTATTTATCATGTTCTGAGTTGAGATTAAGATTTTCTTCTCCTGTCCATAATCACTCCTTCCCCCTTTTTACTCATTATATAGGAACTGGACTATAAAAAAGTAATGCTTATTATATTTAACCTCTGGTCTCCCACCCCTACTGCTTAACCCATAAGATGGCAGTGCTGGCAAGACAAATTTGTAATAGTATTTCAACTTGACTTTTGGTTGACTGTGAATTAGCAAAACACGTCCTCGTGTTCATAAAAGATAACCTGAACATGGAAAAAACAAATTTAAAATTTCTTACCTTGGAGCTTCCCTGGTGGCTCAATGGTAAAGAATCCACCTGCCAACGTAGGAGACACAGGTTCGATCCCTATTCGAGGAAGACCCCACATGCTGCAGAACAGCTAAGCCTGTGCACAACTATCAACCCTGTGCTATAGAGCTGGGGAGCCACCACCACTGAAGACCATGCTCCACCACAAGAGAAGCCACCGCAATGAGAAGCCTGCAAACCAAAACTAGAAAGTAGCCTGCACTCTTAACTACAGAAAAGCTCTTGCAGCAATGAAGTTCCAGCACTGCCAACATTTTCAAAAAGAAAAAAAAAAAATTCTTACCTTGAAACTTTACTGATTTGGATGACACTTGTCTTCTTAGGATTGGCTCATGTTCAGGAGAACCAACAAGACAATGCCTTAGAGTTTAAAAACCAAGAAAGCAAATGCTGACTGATTGTTAAATGACCTATCAATAGATGACTATGCAGTAAGTTGTGATGGTGAAAGAGAAAGATGAAAAGGAATGTGGTTGAGTGTCAATTTTCCAAGTGAGGAAAATTTTAACTTACATGCTTCTCAAATTTCACTTTTGTAAAATTTGGGAGTTTTAGGAAGCCCTAAAATGTCATTCTTTACCAGGCAATCACATGCCTAATATTCACTTTAAAGGTACAAGTATACGAAGCAGTAAGAAATGAGGCTCATTTTTATGAGTTATGGTTGCTAAGTACCAATTGAATGTGGATAAGAGGGTTATTCGGAGCAGGCAATGGCACCCCACTCCAGTACTCTTGCCTGGAAAATCCCATGGATGGAGGAGCCTGGTGGGCTGCAGTCCATGGGGTCGCTAAGAGTCAGATATGACTGAGCGACTTCACTTTCACTTTTCACTTTCATGCATTGGAGAAGGAAATGGCAACCCACTCCCGTGTTCTTGCCTGGAAAATCCCAGGTATGAGGGAGCCTGGTGGGCTGCCGTCTATGGGGTTGCACAGAGTCGGACATGACTGAAGTGACTTAGCAGTAGCAAGAAGGTTATTATGACTAGTTGCAAATCAAAATCTTAGTATTTTAAGGTTAATAAACCTTTAAAGAGAAAATATAATTAAACAGCATCTAGTTATACACTAATTCAAATTGATGAACTCTAAAGACTCATTCGTTTCTCTACCATATTTTCTAAGTAAAGGCATTTAAATAACATAATCTAAAAGGTATAAATTTTTTAAAAATTGTTATTTTTAAGAATGAGAAAGCTACCATGGATTATATCTAAGTGACAGCTGACTTAATGTTATTTAACAACTATTTAACAACTAAAAAGGAATTTAAAACCATATATTGCCAGCAGGTTTTTTAAAAATAAGACACTACATACCAAAACTGTATTTGTATTTGAAGTTGCCAGCTTAATCATTGTAAATCTCTTACACATATAAGGCTGTTTATTCTTTTTGCTAAAAATACTAGATTGTGAAAGTATTTACATAATAAAAGTATACATAGAATGTATGAATTCAACTCAGTCTTGAACTATATATATATATATATTTTGTGTGTGTGTGTGTGTGTGTGTGTGTGTGGCCATGCCATGAGGCTTGTGGGATCTTAGTTCCCTGACAAGGGATTGAACCCAGGCCACAGCTGTGAAAATACTGAGTCCTAACCACTGGATGGCCACAGAATTCCCCTTGAACAATAGGTTTTAATCAGAGATGAAACAGTTGCATTTTAAATTTCAAGTCAAAGAAAAAGATTCACACATATACAGAAGGACAGTTTTAATCCTGCATTTTCCTGCAGTAACATCCACTGTGGCTATAAATGGACTGAAACTGCATTTTCCAAGAACTGTGAACATTAAGAATCTTTACATGAAGTCACGTGTGTTGATACGAGCACATAGACATCTTCCAGCACCAACAGAATACATACATAACACATATCAAGTGGTCTTAATGGATAAATTTGCTTCATTAGATAATTTTATTTAACTAAACTCACAGTTAATGCAGAATTTCATTTTCTTAATTTACATCTTTATTTATACATTCTTCCTAATGTTTCAATACTCAAAAACCCACTCATTCATTCAAGATGGTATTCTGCATGGCAACAGACAATGGGTTCTAACTTTCTTAAAGGTGTCAACAGCAACTTAAAATACCAGAGTCTTCTTTCCAATTTGTAGCACCAGACTGAGGACCTTTATAAAAACAGTTTAAATTCATTTAATATATTCATTAAGATTCACTGTCAATGCTTCTGAGAAAAACACATTTCAATTGCTGCTTCCCAGACTATACTGAGCAATGCTGTATATTATTTTCAAGTGACTAGAAGAATTTCACTCACATAAATTTACAGCCAGAACAAGAACTCAGGCTCTCTGAATGGCTGTCCACTCAAGACGATGAAAATAATGTATAAAATGGATTTGGGTGTCTGACCTCCTACTTACCATTTTCAAACACCTTTCCAAGTATTCTTAGAAAGTATTTTAAAATATATGCAAATATCCTACCATATGACACACCATCATTTCTTTAACATTTCCCAACTGTTGCATTTATAGTCATTTGCAATTTTTTTAATATTATGAGTAGCACTGTGATGAACACCCTCATCCATAGTATTAAGCAAGCCATTATATCTTTAGGATAATGCCAAAGAAGTGGGTCAAACAGTGCAGATGGTTTTAAGGCTTTTAATATACTTTACTAAATAATCTTCACAACAGCTCAAACAGCTGTTACCAACAATATGTTAATATGCCCACAAAGTGAACTTGGTTGGTGACCATGAAGCAAATTCAACTATACATCCATGAGATACTCAATCATCTCAAAACTACCACACCAAATAAGGAGACAGTTATTACTGGTGATAAAGCCAAATTCAAATCTTTAAAATATCACTCAGATTAAAAAAAAATATTTTTGATTAAATTGTGTTTAAAAATAATCAACAGAAAAGCTTTCCACAGAAAATCTAGTTTTTCTAAAAATAAAGTTAAAAAGAAAGAGAAAAGTCAGTACCAAATGACCAAAAATTTTTATTTGACTAAATTCTATCTCATGCATAAGCATGACAGTCTCTGTTTATTAGACTTTGGCAATTAAAAAAAAAAAAAAAAACCCCAAAAAACAAGCAGCCTTGTACAGAACAGTGAAAATTCCAAGGGTGAGGGGTAGGCTACAGTTTTACTGTAGGATAAATATATATATTTTTAAAAGGCCTCTCTCCCTTTGGCCACATCAACAACAATCAGTTCAGATCATTAAATACAGACACATTTTCAAAATCACTTCTTCACTTCTCCAAGATCTTCAATGCTATCATCATCCACCTATAAAACATAAATAATTACATTTCATGAGCTGTGCTTAGCAACTGACATGGAAGCAACTGCTTTAGTACTTTAGTACTGTACTTCTATAGATGCACAGGTTCCAAATACTCACCTCTGGCCATTTTTCCTGAATGACATCAATAATATCATCTGTAAAGTCTCCCTGAATGATGATTTCATCCTCCCCTGTTACTGAGGCACCACAGGAGAATTTCTGAGCAAAAATCTTTGTGCTTCTTTAAGATCAATTTCTGTTATTTTAAAAAAAGAAACAGTGAGACTATAATTGGAATCATACATCAAAGATATTTTTCCATTTTGAAATGTAATCTGCATTTTAAATTCATAAAACAGATCATATTAATGGGTTTCATGTTCCTTTCAGAACAGTAATTACAAACTACTCATAGGCAGTCATCTGAACAATGTAACATTTTTAAGGTCAGATAAAGCCTCAGTACATAAATATAAGATCATCCATACTATTCCTGATTCATATAGTAAGACCAAAATAAATCCAGGAACACATGAATTCCAACATTACATATATACTTCCAAGTAAATGAAGTTCTTGTGGTTATCCTTTTTTTTTTTTTACAAAGGAAGACACTCTACCACTAACCACCTTCCCTCACCCTCTACTGTCATCCAGAGGGGATAGGTCATTTTACAACTGTTTGGCTACTGAGACTGGGAGGGAAAGAGGAGCAGTGCTGGTAGACGTCAAAGGGAAACCTGTCCAGCCCTCATTCTAGATAAGATGTGCACAAGCAGAAATTCTAGAATGGAAAAAGTTAAACCAGTTCCCTCTGCAAAAGATTTTTAAGTTTGACTATAATTAGAAATCCAAAATCTCATTTTGTATCCTTAGCAAAACACAGAACTGTAAAATTTCATGATACTAGATTAAAAAGAGAAAATGAAATGAATTAATGAATAAAATTCACAAATTTTAAACATACTTAAGCTTGAACTCACCAAAAGTTGCAAGGCCACACACTCTTGTTACATATTTCTTCTTTGCTCTGGGAATTTTGGCTATCGTAACCTTTTGTGGTACAGTTTTCTTTTTCTGTTTTATTTGACCCCTTCCACCTTTATTTATTAAGAAACAGTTCAGGATTAGTTGTTTTATCATAAATAGAGAATACTATCTTTAAATATACTGATTTTCAAAAGGTATGAAATATTAATTTCTAAAGTTTCTTTTTCTAATACAAAATTCATGATTAACATAAACACTGTATGAGTATTCATTCAGTCAATACATATTAAGTAGTATGTGCTGTGCACTGCACTAAGGGCTGAGGACACAAAGACGAAGAGAACAAAAACAGCCCCTGTCCTCCAGAGGCTCTCAGTCCAGGGCAAGGAGACAACAGGTTAAATTACAGCAATCTGGTATATACTGAAATAGGATCCATGAACACAGCACTACCATAAGCTCTGCAGAGGAATGGCTTACTCTACTTCCAGAGGACAGAAAAAGTTTCCCAGAGAAAGTGGCATCTCAGTGCCTACAGAATAAGTCCATTTGAAGGGAGAAGGGCTGGTGGGGATATAAAAAAGGAAACGAGTACAGAGACAAGAAAGGATGCTGTAATTGAGAACTACACTGTCTTTTGGTGTGTGTAACAGGAAAGTAGGATTTATTGGTTGGCGTAGTAAGGAAAAGACAGTGCGGAGGTTCTCACAAGTGCAGGGCCCGCCACTTGTCCAGGGGGCCACGGTTAGGGTTGTACTTGACCCCACAACCATCTGGGACGAGCCGCTTTTCTGCCTCCACGTTTTCAAACTCATCCACATTAAACTTAGTAAATCCCCAATTCTCGGTGATGTGGATCGATCGTCTGGCACCCAAGGAACTTGAGCTTGGCCCTGGAGAGCGCCTCAATCACATGCTCCTTATTCTGCAGCTTGGTATGGATGGACATTGCAACCTGACCAATGTGGACTCTGGCCACTGTGTCCTGGGGCTTTCCAAAGGCACTCCACATACCTGTCTGGAGCCTAAACTGGGGTGTCCCATAGGCACTTGGTCTTGTTAGGGCAGATGCGAGTGTCCACTGGAAAGGGCTGCCTCCTTAGGGCGACTCATACAGGCCACAAGCTGAATACACTAGAGGAGGTAGTGTGCTGTGCACAACCACTGCATACTGAGCTCCACGGGGAAAAGAGCACGGGGTTGGCTTCAGTTCAGTTGCTCAGTCGTGTCTGACTCTTTGCGACCCCATGAATCGCAGCACGCCAGGCCTCCCTGTCCACACCAACTCCCGGAGTTCACTCAGACTCACGCTCATCGAGTCAGTGATGCCATCCAGCCATCTCATCCTCTGTCGTCCCCTTTTCCTCCTGCCCCCAATCCCTCCCAGCATCAGAGTCTTTTCCAATGACTCAACTCTAGTTGGCTTAATTGGTTGCAAATACACTTGTCTGAAGGAAGCTTATGATTGTAGGAAAGAAAGCCAGATAGGCAAAGATTATATACCAGTCATTTAAGGACTTCCCTGGTTAGCTTCCCTGGTGGCTCAGAGGTTAAAGCATCTGCCTCCAATGCGGAAGACCCGGGATCGATCCCTGGGTCAGGAAGATTCCCTGGAGAAGGAAATGGTAACCCACTCCAGTATTCTTGCCTGGAGAATCCCACGGTCGGAGAAGCCTGGTAGGCTACAGTCCACGGGGTTGCAAACAGTCGGACACCACTGAGTGACCTCACTTCACTTTAAGGACTAGTACATCAAGCTCTGTTATACGGCAAAGAAAAGAACCCAACAAACGAGTGACTATGCAAGAGTGAAATCATTGATTTATGGTCTGTCAAGATCATCACACCATGTAGAGGGTGGGTCTGTGAAAAGCAATGAAAGAGAGGCCACTAAGGAGGCTTCTACGTTAGTTCAGGCAGAAACTAATCAAAATCTAAATAAAGCAGTGGCAACAGCAATGGCCACTAGGCACAGAATAAACAGGAAGGAGATGAAACCACAGAATTCAGAACTGATTCAAAGAGGCAAAAAGGAAGAAGCCAAGACAGGTCTCAGGTTTTTGGCTCAAATGATTGGATAAACCGTGCTGTCGTTAATCAAAAACAAAAGATGTAGATTTGGGACTTAGGTAAGTTTACTTTGGAAGTGCTGTGTTTGAAGTGCCTATGGGACCATGCGCATTTCTAGTCTAGAGACATGACCCAGGACTAGATTTGGGAGTTCTAAGTACAGAGTTGGGGCGAAAATTAAGGATGCAGAAGAATCATCCAGGGAGGATATGCAGAATGAGAAGGTAAGTGACAGAGTCCTGGGAAACACCATTTTTTAAAGGGACAGAAGGGAGAAGTCTGCACAGAAGCCTGAGGAAGGAAAGCAGAATGGAGCAACCACAACACTTCAGGAAGAGAGCACTCAGATGCTCTCTCACCACTGAGCAACCCCCCAGCCATGTGTGACCCTGGTCAGAGGAGTTTCAGTGGCATGAAAGCCAGGTGAGGATGGACTGAGGAATGAAGACTCAATGACTGAACTGAAAGGAGGCTAGCTGAGTCTAGTCTTAGCAAGGAAGTCTAGCTAAGAAGGGAACGGGGAGGAGAATATGGCAAAGACATGGGTTCTTGGGGGAATGTTTTTTGTTTTTAATGCGAAGTCCTAGAAAATATTTATAAGCTAATTTTAGTCATGGGAGAATTAATTCAGGAAGAAGAAACAGGCAGGGGTAGGATACAAGGCACAAGAAATTCATTTTAGAAGGAGAGGTAGACAAGTATATTCATCAGTTGTGAAAAGAAAAATTCAACTGAGCTGACAGAAATAAGGAGAGAACAAAATCTTTTATAAATGTCCTCACTCTAATTAAATAGAATACACAGATATTTTTATAAGATAACAAAGTTTTTAAGTCATAAACAAGCTGGCTGGCTGCTTTTTATGTATATACATGGCAAATGAAGCATGTTTCCTTGGGTCCAATTTACTGATAGAGACCAAACCATAGGAAATCCAGTCATCCTGAGAACGATCCTGTACCCCTCTGTATGGTATTCACACAGAAGGCAATAACAGGAAGATGTTATTCAGTTTGGGAATGCTTTCACTTCTTATTTCTTCTAGTGGTTATTGTTTAGTTGCTAGGTCGTGTCCAACTTTTTTGCAACCCCACGGACTGTAGCCCGCCAGGCTCTTCTGTCCTTGGGATTTCCCAGGCAAGAATACTGGGATGGGTTGCTACTTCCTTTTCAAGGGGATCTTCTCTACCCAGGAATTGAACCCGTGTCCCCTGCGTTGGCAGGCAGATTCTGAGCTTTCTGGGAAGCCCTCTCTATCAGGGCTAGATGTGTAAATCAAATCACGCCTCACCTCTCTTTTGTTTTTTCTTCTCTTCCTCTTCCCCTGCTGTTCCTTGACCCTCACTAATTCCAGCTTCTTGTTTGGGTGAATTTTCTAGATGTAAAAACAAAACCCTTATAAGCACTGACATCACTTCATATTAACATGAAATTACCCCTGAGAAACCTCATACACAAATAAGGTATTTTTTTTAATTTATTTTTTAATTGAAGGATAATACCTTTACAGACAAATAAGGTATTTTACCAACAAATGAGTGTAACATTTATAAAGTCAGTGACTATATTCCTAGACTCCTAACAGGCCTGATTCTGAAGTCATTATGGTAAGTGTATGGTGACAGAAGCCATATTAAGGTAGCATAAAACCCTTAAGACTCCACAGGAGTGTTTAACATCAAGCATACTGATTCTCTTAACAGAAAGCCTGGTCCTGAATATGAAGATACGTCCCAGGCAAGTCACATGTTCAGGGCCCACCAGGTAGACTGACTGTTAAATCATATTTGAGGGTGCTTATGCAATCACAGACAGACCGTGTTGTCTCAGGGGTTGTGCCACATGGAAAACTATCTGAAAATCAAAGCAGCAAATAGCAGGATAACATTGGGTATACTTCGATAGCTCTGTTTCTGGCCCAGGGTTTCCCTTCTGCTGCTGCTGCCTTCATTTTTACCAGTCTTATAAGAAAAGCCATCAATTTGTTAATTGAGGAAATCTATTCTTCTGCAGTTTTCCTTACCTTTGGCAACAGCAACTCCATTCTAGTTGCTTCAGTCAGAAGTCTAGCTGGCCCTTTTCCTCACATCCCACATGTAACACATCAGGAGACCCTGTCAGTTTTACCTTCAAAACATGTCCAGAATCTGACCACTTCTCACCACCCTACTGCTACCATCCAGGACTAGGTGGTCATCCTCCTGACCCAATCACTGCAAGAGCCACCTACTTGATCTCCCTGCTTTGCTGCCTATGCCTCTCTTCAGTCTTTTTTTTTTAGCCACGCCATGCAGCATGTGGGATCTTAGTTCTTTGACCAGGTTGAATCCAAGTCCCCTACACCCCTGCTCTGGAAGCCCAGTCTTAACCACTGGACCACCAGGGAAGTCTCTCTTCAGTCTACGTTTAACATAGCAGCCAAAGATGCTGTTGAAACAAAAGTCAGACCTTATCATCACTCTTCTGCTCAAACTGCTCCAAAGGCTTCTCATCTCACTCAGAAAAGCCAAGACTTACTCTTTAAGACATAGTCCTTTGTTACTTCTCTGACTTCATCTCCTACCTTCCCCTGACCACCTTCCCACCAAAGAAAAAAAAAAACAAAACCAAAGGCCTCCTTGCTGTTTTCTAAATATGCTGTATGTGGTTAAGTGTTTGCCTCAGGACCTTTGCACTGGTTGTGCTATCTGCCTGGAAAATTCTTCACCCAGATATTCAAAGGACTCTCTCCCTCACTTATTTTAGGTCTTTGTTCAAAGGCCATCTTTTCAGCAAAATCTTTCAAGATTTCAAATTCCCTCCCCCAAAGTTCTTATCTTTCCATTCCCTGCTTATCATAATTTAATGTATTTATTTCATTTGCCTTGTTTTACTTATTTTGCCTCTTCTTCTATAATTTCCAAAGACCAGGTCTTTTGTTTACTGCTTTATTCTCAGCATCTAAAAGAGTGTGTAGCATATAGCAGGCATACAAGAAATAATTTCTTAAGCGAATGAGTGAAAATATATGTCCCTAAATCATGTACTCTTCTATATAAGAAAGTTGATATTTTGACCTATCCTATCCAGATAAGACTCATGAAGTGGTCCATGACTTTATGTAAGAAATCTTAATTAACCCAAAAACTTAAAACAGTAAAGTCAATAGAGATAGATATATAGAGTGATACAATTCTGTTCCTACTAGAGGACTTTTGTATCTTTAAAATAATGCCCTACATGCATCTGTTCCAAGTGTACAGAATTTTATGAAAGAAAAAAAAATGTTCATACCTACAGTAAGTTTTGCAAACTCATTGGAAAATTCTTCTCTAACCATTGTCTACATTTAGCAACATCAGGCATATATTCACAGTACTGGAGGAGGGAAAAGAACAAACTGAGTCACAACAGTATATTTTTAATCATTTTAATTAAAAAAATCATTCCCTGTGCTTGCTATTTATAGAATGATAAAATCAACTACTCCCACCTAATGTCTCATCCACAGAAAATCTGTATTCAATCAGGAAATGTCCCATAAGAAATTAAAAATTAAAACACACCTCCTCACTGTAGCAATTTATTTCCTCTCCAACAAACAGAAGGGCCATTAGAAAAAGGAGGAAACACAAAAATAACCACAAGCATTTTTTGCTTCAAGCATATAGGAGTCTCATTTTTATGATCTGCCCACAGAGCCTGACTTAGAAGCTTATCAACAGAAAGCCTTACACATAATTTATGCTTTCTCTTCTCTGGATTTTAAACTTTGACTTTAAGGTTACTCTTGTTTTATTGGTTGACCATGAGTTCTGTGCAAAAATCCAAACTATGTATAGACAAGTGCAAAAGATGCACATACAACTCAGGGTCTAAAAAAAACTATTTGCAGGACCATAAAATCACTGTAAACCAAAGTTCTCTATAAATACCATTTTGTTATTTTGAAAAATAACAAAATGAAGTTCCCAAGCTAGCTATAAAATCAATGACCTCAAATTAAAAAAGAAAAAAATAATTTGAAAAGAACTTACCTCTGTTGGTAATGAACAGACTGGGGAAATGGAGAGAAAAGAGTTGAAAATATAAATAAATAAGTACACACACACAGGACTTATTTTTAATTTAACAAAATGCTTCATTTCTATTTTTTCCTATAACTTTTCTATACCACTCTTCAAATACTACCCCCATCATGTGCTTTTTTTGAGGGTTAATGGCACATGGTTAATAGAGATACTATCTTGACTTGTTTTTTTGATCTAAAGAACAATGTCTCCGTCAGTTGCTAAAACATCAAACTATACTATCTGGCATGTCTTATGGTTTTACCACAACACTTCAATGGGTTGGAAACTAAGCTAGGATGGGAACAATTACCCATGTAGCAAAGCTTAAATGGAGCTGGTTGTTTCTTTTGATAACTTCACTAAAACAGCCGCTAATTTCCGTCCATACTAACACATTTACAGACTTCAGCAGCACCTCTGCTACCATTTCTTTGCAATACAGTTTTCCTCTCCTTTTCATGTTATGCTATACAAGATCATGAAACTGAATTTCCTTCCTTCAAAGGGAGGTTGGTTCAGTCTTGTCACTAGATAGCCTGCAAAGGCTAAGGGACTAGAAAAACTCAAAGTTTCCCAATTTTAACTATAACTCTATTACTGGGTCAACTGCTTATTTTAATTTTTAAGGTGAGGAATGGACTGGTTCAGTGGCCCCAACACCTTGAGGCTTGCAAGGGAGAGGACGGGTAGTACACCATTACTAGTAACAGCAATTACCATCTACTGGGCACATCCCAGGCACTCTGTTATACTTTGTATCATGTTTCATCATCACAACCCGATAAGGTAAGAACTACCATATGTTTATTATGATTGAGAAAAATGAGACTTAGAACAAGTAATTCATTTGCATCTGGTTAGAACAAGATTTGAACCCTGGTCTGTTTCTGAGGCTCATGCTGGTTTACTTAATTAGATCACAGAACCTATCAAGGCAGTGCAGCTGTGTACCAGCCCATCATCAGTCTTGTATAGATGAAGCCCTGAAATAGGTTAAATAGCTCATCCAGTGACAAAGGTGGTAATGTGGCAGAAACTATTCGATAAAATGCACCATCTCTTTATTGCAGTTTAGAGTTTCCTGCTAAAGCTCTGTCTGCTTAACCAGAGCTCTCTAATCTTCACAGTTCAAGTTCAATCACTAGTAGGAACAAATACTCAGCCACACTTTCAGAATATAATTACAGGTTAAATACCATTACTGCAAACCCTAAAACCATAAAACTTTGTACACCATTTCAAATAATATTCAGTTCAGCAAAATTCTAATATGATGAAAAAAGCTGGACAATCTTCCAAGTTCCACATTATGATGATTTACTATTTGTAAACTATAGCTATTCAATGAAAATACTGAGCAGTCACCAGCTTTACATCACTAACAACCTGACCTTATGTACCTGCTGATGAGATATGAAGAACAAAGTCCATCATCCATGAAACATTCTGCTATGGTCTTCATGTTTGTGTCCCCTCAAAATTCACAATGTGTTGCTATTAGGAGATGGGGAGATTATTTTATTTATTCTTTTTAACAGCCCACTGAGGTAGGCTCTGTTATCCATTTTCTGGATGAGGAACTGGCCAAGGTCACTGGTCTGGCTTGGCCAATCCTGGCTAAGCCAGGATTCAAACTCAGACTGACTTCAGATTCTGAAGTCTCAGTTCTGCAGACAAATGTCTCCCTGGAAATGACCCCATCCCACGTACCCTTGTTTCTCACGATATTTCAACCAGCATTCTGCACCAAATAGCTCCTTTTTTCCTCCTCTATCCTGAAAATACCACATTAAACCTTGCCCCCATACTATTCTTGCCTGGAAAATCCCATGGATGGACGAACCATAGGCTACAGTCCGTAGGGTCGTAAAGAGTGGAACACGACTAAGTGACTTCACCTTACCATCTGTCCTTGCAAATTCTACCTATTCACTTCACTTTCCCAGCTTCCCTTCAAACAAAGGTCCTTTCTTTTCCTAAAATCCTAATTCATAGCTCTGGTCAGTACTATTTAATTTAGCAATGAATATTCCCTAAGTCCTTCTCCTACAACTAGACCTCAAACTCCTTGAGGAAAAGGTCATCCTATCTCCATCCTAGTGCCTGAAATATCAATACAAACTAGGGAAATAAAAATAAACCTTTCTCAAAAAGGTTAGGGACCTCTGGTGACTGCTGGTGAAATATCACTGGGTTAGATGCATACTTAGTGCAGTTATTCAAAGCCATCTCAAGAGTGACATAAGCAATTGAAGAGGATGGCTTTCATATACTGTATTTCATTAATTCTTCCTTTTCACTTTTATAGGGAGCATCCCATAATTATGGCATGTCAATTTTAACAAATTTTTCTTTTACAGAGGAACCTAAAATAATGGTGCATCTTATAACATATGGAGACTTAGATTCAATGAATTAGGATACAAAGAACAGTAACTCGTAATTATATCTGACAAGCAAGAATGAATAAACTAAACCAGTATACTTTTTTAACAAGAGCATTTACTGTATTATGTTCTTGTATTCGTTGCTGAACCAGCTTTACAGGAATTATCTGACTTCAGATGTAATCACTATTTTTATTTTACAGACCTTAAGAAACAGACCTCTAACCCTTAGTGAAATCAGGTAACTTGCCCAAGGTCACAGAGCTAGAATAAAGCAGGAGCGGCTGGTAATGCCCAAGGTAAGGATGCAAACCCTGGTCCATGACTCCAAAGTCAACCTTACATAAAGTTCCCCTGCCTGCTCTCTGATATTTTTTGTACTCATTTTATTTTCTTAATCAAAGATAGTAAATAAATGATGAGTCGATACAATTTTTCAACTCAGTGACATCACCCCTCCTTTTATAGTACTTAAATTCCAGAAAAAAATCTCTATTACATTCACAGAAGGTAAGGTCCACAAGAACAATGACTTCTCCTAATTTATTCATTATTCAGTCTCCAGCACACAAAACAGGCACATAGTAAGTGGCCAAAAATATTTACTGAAAAAGATAATATTTACTTGCCCTTTACTGTCATATGTCTTCAAATTTTTCTGAACCTTTCCAAGACGCTAGTAAAATTAGTTATTTCCAATTAACAAATATTTCTGAATTGAAAATGAGGAAACACACTCAAAGGGAAAAAAAAACCCTGATCCACATTTTATTAATCAAACCAAGGACACTTTCCCACAACTGTCCTAATGCCTATTCCTCCAGCCTCATCATCTTCCGCTTGTTACTACACTATTCCTACACTCCACACTATACTCCTACAAAACTGCTTTTCTCCACAGACAAGCTTTTCCTTACACAGCTATTCAGTACCTCTAGGATGTATTTCCCACTCCCTCATCCAGTCATCCCTTAAGACTTCTTACAAGAAGCCCAACTTTAACAGCCAGACTGGTAAGTTACTTTGGGCTGGAATAATCTACTTACACATGTCTATTCCAACTGGACTGAAAATTTCTCCAGGCCAAGTAGCAAGACACAAGTCCCACAGGTTGGGAAAATCTGTTCATCCATGCCTCCTCTTCCCCAACTCCCAATTAAAGATTCACCGAATGACAAAGATGAAAAAATTACTTGGACTAAATGTGAAGCCACTGATAATAACGTATAAAAATACAGGGAGTAAAAGTCATTTTCTGCCTTCCAACACTTACCTCCACAGTAAAGGACTCGAAGTGGGTAATCTGCATCTAACTTGGTGTTGCTCCTCTGGTCTCCTCTGCAATCATGTCCACCGGATTCAGAAATGTCAGCAGCCATTTCAAAACCTGTCAGAAAACAAAATAACACAGCTTCACTATTTGGGACCAAGGCCCTGAGAGAAACACTGTTCAGGTGTAGCCTTGTCTTCCAGTAGAAAACCCCCCACCCCAAATCTGTTTCAATTCTCTGCTGAATGAAAGGTAAGAAGCTGAATTCATAAAATATGAGTAATTCTGCGCACACCATTTTCCAGGTCTACAGGAAAACGAGCGACAACAGTGAGATTCATAGCAAGTGGACCATGGCAACGAGGGGGCGGGGGGCACCGGTGAAAGCAGCAGCAATGGGAAAAAAGGATGGGGATAGTGACCTCGGTGGAGACAAGGCAAAAGGTTTAGGGGGTGATTCGGAAGGGATGCAAAGTATAACAACAGAGAAAGGCCACGAAGCAGCTGAAGGGGCTGGAAAAACCTACGAAGAGGGGGTGAAGGGGTGGGTCTCCGGAGGCGCCCAGAGTGCAGGGTGTGGGGGCGGCTGGATGCCAAGAAAGGGACGCTTTAGAGGGGATGGAAGTGGGAGAGGGCGGGGAGACCAGAGTCTCAGGAGACAGAACACGGGCAAAAGAACCAGAAAGGAGCAGAATGTAGAGGACTAAGGCGACAAGAGCGGTCAGGTGTGAGGGCGCGACCTGAAGCGAAGGGGGCAACCCCGGGGACACCAGAGCGGCCCATGTGGGCGGGGGTGTGGAGACGCCCGGCCCGGCCCCCTTCCGCCGGACAGCACCTCAGCTTCCCCACGCTCTCTACAAGCTTCTCCGAAGCGGGAGAGGCACGAGGGGTTATTACCCAGGCGGTCGCACAGTCTCCGCCGCCTCCGCTCCCGCCACTACCGCCAGCTGAAGCGACACATGCGATTCCTCTTCCCCAGCCAGAGCCGCCCGAGAGCGCGTCTACCAGCGGCGGTCCCGCGAGACAATAAGCCTTTATCGCGAGATTCAGTGGCCGCCGGGCGGCTGTCGCGAGAAGCCTGAAGGCTGGGGCGGGGAGGAATTGGAGAGCATGCGCATTGCGATCAGGGGCGGGACCAAGCAGCCTAGACGCTGACAGCCAGTAGGCGGTGCTCGCTACCTGTGGGAGAGGGTGGGTGGTCCGCGGTCGCGGCGCGGAAGGGGGCGCTCTTTGGAAAGCGAAGACTCCTTGCTTACTGCTTATTGCTTACTGCTGAGGCGAGGACGTGGCCGTGGCCCTGGGGTCTGGAGTGCAACCTTCAGTCCTGACTAACCTCCTATTGGTTGTCATTCCTCCGCGGGGAGATTGCAGCTGGAAAATGCGTTTGGTTTAATTTCAACGCCCTACCCTATACTGGCGGAATTCTTTTTAAAAAGACAGTGTCAGTGCTATTCCATTTTTCTCATTGCCCTGCAATCTCACCAACCTAACAAATATTTTCACAGCTTCCTGGTGTTTACTGATCCTTATATGTGTTTTAAATTGGAATTAAACTCTCCCACGTCAGTGTAGGCTAAAAAATTATTCACAACCTCAAGATTGAGAGTTAGGTTTTACTTGGCTGGAATTTTAGGGCTTCAAGCCTAGGAGGCAGCATCTCAAGTTAACCCTGAGAGAACTGTGCTGGAGAGGGCAGAAGCCAGGATATATATGCATTTTGACCAAGGAGCAGGTAGTCTGAAAACCAAAAGATTATTGTTAATTGCCGTGGTAGCGTAGCGGTTAGGCGGGCAGGTCCGCAGGCAGGCTAGGCTCTGTAGATCAAGAGTTCAACTCCCAGATCCGATTCTCTTGCTTTAGGCTTCCCTGGTGGCTCAGAGGTTAAAGCGTCTGCCTCCAATGCTGGAGACCTGGGTTCGATCCCTGGGTTGGGAAGATCCTCTGGAGAAGGAAATGGCAATCCACTCCAGTATTCTTGCCTGGAGAATCCCATGGATGGAGAAAACTAGTAGGTTACAAGTCCACGGGGTCACAAAGAGTCGGACACGACTAAGCGACTTCACCTCACCACAAAGAAAATCAGCTATGTCAAGTAAAGAAACTAAGTGATTTTTCTGTATATGAGTAGATGCAGGAGTCTTTCCTTTAATATACACCTCAGCTACCTGGGGCCAATGTCCTGTGTTTTCCCATCCTGAGTTTCCTCAGGGCTCATTGTAGGGAGTAGCTGTAGTCTGATGACTGCTAGATGGCAGGTATTTTTTCCCTTCCCAAGTTCCCTCAGGGTTCACCAGCTCATAGTTTGGTGGTGATGATGACTGTGACATCCTTTGTTTACTGATACTGCAGGAAATAGTCCATTTCTCATCAGGTTTTCACACACGGTGTGTCTTGGCTTTGCTTCCATCTAGTTGTTTCATTTCGGGAAAAACCCTTCATATCCATTTTCAGTCTGAGTCCTATTTAGGAAATGGGAATAACACTACAACAGTTGAAGAGATGTGGGTTAGGGAAATGGAGACCAAAAGTGCTTTGTAGATGTTGGAGGTGGTTCTTTTGTATTTTGCTGTTCCCTCCACTCACATCTGTCTCATTCTCCCCCTTCCCTACAACTTCATTTGCCACCACCAGTACCACCCTTAAATTGTCTGCTCAGAACTTTGTGTGTATGAAGCCATCTAGCATAATCTTTTGCACCAGAGACTATGACCTCTACTCTGATATCTTTCTTATATAAATGAGGGTTTCCCCCTCTCGCAAAAGAACATCAATTCTAAAAGAAAGTAAAAGATCTTGTTTCTAAGCCTATTTGATTCCAATAATAAAAGCTTCCATTTATTGACACTTAACGTGCCAAGAACCTGTTCATTTGGAGATTGAGTCCAGGTGACTTCATTTCATAAAACTTGGGTTCTTACTACGTGCCAGGGGCTTCAGGTAGCACAGTGGTAAAGAAGCCACCTGCCAATGCAGGAGACACAACAGACGTGGATTCAATCCCTGGGTCGGGAAGATCCCCTGGAGTAGGAAATGGCAATCGGCTCTAGTATACTTGTCTGGAAGATTCCATGCACAGAGGAGATTGGCAGGTTATACTCCATGGGGGTCTCAAAGAGTCAGACACGACTGATAACTGAGAACCCCCTAAGTGCTACATGCTGGGGAAACAGTGAGCAAGAGACAAAGTCCCTAATCTTATTGAGCTTAAGAGTCTTAGAATTACAAAATCCTTACAATGTAGTGACTGTCTCTAATTTCCAAATAGAGGGTAGAATCGAAGCTCAAAGATGGGAATGCATCGTTTACCTATGCTTAAGACACATAGCTAGTAGCATGTTAATGATCTTAAAACATACATATTTTTACATTTACGTCTCTCATATCAAGATGTATCGCATGGGATGGAGTCTTTGCGTTATTGTTTTAGCTGCTAAGTCATGTCAGACTCTTTGTGACCCCATGAACTGGGCCCGCCAGACTCCTCATCTATGGGATTTCACTGTGGCATAGTTTAATTCAGCAGTGTTTTTCCTTTCTTAGTGATGCATCATGCTGTCAGTGGCATCTTAGACATGAGATCTAATGTCTACAGTGCCATTCCTCACGCTTTTCCTGCTCTGCTTTGTAAAGAAGGGAGTCTTGACTCCTATGACTGAATTCCCAAGCTTTCTTTTCCCTGAGCTTCCAGCTAGTTCAGTCAATGGGAGGCAGTAATGAGACTGTGCCATCTTCTTGGGCAACATCTCTAGCAGTACTGAGCTCGTCTCCCCCTGCATAATTTGGGCATCTCAGCTTCTGGGCTCCTGTAACATCGCCCCTTCCCTAGATCTAGTCTCTAGCCTACCAGTGGTGATTGATGACCTCTTGCTGCTGATTTCTGAGTGGCTTCACCATCTCTGTTTAGCTTTTAAAGCCCTGAATGAAATTCCCCTCTGCTTTAAATACTTAGATAGTATTTAAATACTGTTCTCTAGGCGAACTCTGGAGAAGGCAGTAGCACCCCACTCCAGTACTCTTGCCTGGAAAATCCCATGGACGGAGAAGCCTGGTGGGCTACAGTCCACGGGGTTGCTAAGAGTCAGACATGGGTGCATAACTTCACTTTCACTTTCTGCTTTCATGCTTTGGAGAAGGAAATGGCAACCCACCCCAGTGTTCTTGCCTGGAGAATCCCAAGGATGGAGGAGTCTGGTGGGCGGCCGTCTATGGGATCGCACAGAGTTGGACACGACTGAAGCAACTTAGCAGCAGCAGCAGCAGCAGGTGAACTCTGAAATTGCTGGCATTCAAACCCAGAGCTGTACTTCCTCACTCACTCATCACAACCTGTCAGCATTCAAGTAATAAAAGGAGGAACAACTTATTAAATAAAGAAACAGCACAGTGGTTTCTCACCAGGAAGCCCTAAACTCTGAGAGGCAGGGGAATTATTGCAAAGAGTACAGGAATCCAGCTGAAGACTAAACATTGTCAGGAAATTGACTAAATATCTTTCAGTCTTAAGTATTCCTATTTTTCTAGTGTAAGTTATAGTTTTGTTCCAATGAAAGTCCAAAGGTTGAATCTGATGGGCTTGTTTCCAGTCGTATCCATTCCTAAATCAATCACCATAACTAGTCAAGCCCTGAGTCAAGTGTCCATTTTTGGAACTGTGTTTGGAATGTGGAAACAGGTTCAGTTTAGTTCAGTCACTCAGTCGTGTCCAACTCTTTGCAACCCCATGAATCACAGCACGCCAGGCCTCCCTGTCCATCACCAACTCCTGGATTCATTCAAACTCATGTCCTCGAGTCAGTGATGCCATCCAGCCATCTCATCCTCTGTCGTCGTCCCCTTCTCCTCCTGCCCCCAATCCCTCCCAGCATCAGGGTCTTTTTCAATGAGTCAACTCTGCACATGAGGTGGCCAAAGTACTGGAGTTTCAGCTTCAACATCACTCCTTCCAATGAACACCCAGGACTGATCTCCTTTAGAATGGACTGGTTGGATCTCCTTGCAGTCCAAGGGACTCTCAAGAGTCTTCTCCAATACCACAGTTCAAAAGCATCAATTCTTTGGCGCTCAGCTTTCTTCACAGTCCAACTCTCACATCCATACATGACCACTGGAAAAACCATAGCTTTGACTAGACGGACCTTTGTTGGCAAAGTAATGTCTCTGCTTTTTAATACGCTATCCAGGTTGGTCATAACTTTCCTTCCAAGGAGCAAGTGTCTTTTAATTTCATGGCTGCAGTCACCATTTGCAGTGATTTTGGAGCCCCCATAATAAAGTCTGCCACTGCTTCCACTGTTTCCCATCTATTTCCCATGAAGTGATGGGACCAGATGCCATGATCTTAGTTTTCTGAATGTTGAGCTTTAAGCCAACTTTTTCACTCTCCACTTTCACTTTCATCAAGAGGCTTTTTAGGTCCTCTTCACTTTCTGCCATAAGGGTGGTGTCATCTGCATATCTGAGGTTATTGATATTTCTCCTGGCAATCTTGATTCCAGCTTGTGCTTCTTCCAGCCCAGCGTTTCTCATGATCTACTTTGCATATAAGCTAAATAAGCAGGGTGACAATATACAGCCTTGACGTACTCCTTTTCCTATTAGGAACCAGTCTGTTGTTCCATGTCCAGTTCAAACTGTTGCTTCCTGACCTGCATATAAGTTTCTCAAGAGGCAGGTCAGGTGGTCTGGTATTCCCACCTCTTTCAGAATTTTCCACAGTTTACTGTGATCCACACAGTCAAAGGCTTTGGCATAGTCAATAATAGTATCAAAACCAACAGACAGTTTACTCCAGCCATCCTCATACTCACGGTGGTAAAAATTATATAAAAATCTAGAGCCCTTAGGGACTTCCCTGGCAGTCAGGTGGTTGAGAATCTGCATTCCCAATGCAGGGGGTCCAGGTTGGATCCCTGGACAGGGAAGTAGGTCCCACATGCCACAACTAGGAGCCAGCATGCCAAAACTAAAAAGATCCCTCATGTCACAAGGAGAGCTTCCATGGTGGCTCAGGTGGTTAATAATCCACCTGCAATGCAGGAGACCCAGGTTCGATCCCTGGGTTGGGAACATCCCTTGGAGAAGGGAATGGCTACCCACTCCAGTATTCTTGCCTAAAGAATTCCATAGACAGAGGAGCCTGGTGGGCTGCAGTCCATGGGGTTGCAAAGAGTCAGACAAGACTGAGTGACTAACACACACACACACACACACACACACACACCAAGGAAGATCTCGCACAAGACAAAGATCCCATGAGCTGCAACAAAGATCTGGTGCAGCCAAATAAATAGATATTTCTAAAAATAAAAATCTAGTGCTCTTAACACATCAAGTGGGTGTACAGGTGAGGCAGACTACCTTACTAACAGAATCCTGTTTTACTTGAAGTCACCATGTGTCTAGCTAAAGATCCTTGATTGCCCAGCCTCTCTTGCAGTGAAGGAGGCTAAGTGATGCAATTCTGGTCAATGAGATGTAAGTGGGTGCTGAGAAGGGCATCTCTTTTCTTTGGAAACACTGTGAAAGATTTTTAAATGGACAAAAAAGAATACTGGGTATCCTGTTTAGCATTCTCTTCAGTGTTATCTTTCCTTGTCTTTGTGCTATTTTACAATTTCCTAAGTTGTTAAAAATGGATAGTCATGCAGTTTGCTCTTGTCTGTAGAAATGCAAATCACTTCTGTCTAGTGGAGCTGTAATTGATTATTTCTCTGTTGACTAGTATTCCATCTGCTTGTAAATTCATTTCGGCATTTCTGATTCTTATGTATATGTACATGAATACCTATGTGTGCATGTTTTTAAAAATTCTTTGAATCAGTTTTCACATCCCTGATTCCCATATTAATTAAGGAATGACATAAAAATATTGACACATGTTTACTTATAATTGGACAAGAGTCATGCTTTTTTTTTTTTTCTTGTGGCTTACAGGAACTCGTGGCTTATAGGATCTTAGTTCTCCAACCAGAGACTGAACCTGGTCCTTGGTAGTGAAGACATGAGTCTTAACCACTGGGCTCAAGGACCTGAAAAAGATGTTCTTCTCATTATAGGGGACTGGAATGCAAAGGTAGAGAGTCAAGAGATATCTGGAGTAACAGACAAATTTGACCTTGGAGTACAAAATGGAGCAGGTCAAAGGCTAACAGAGCTTTACCAAGAGAACACACTGGTCATAGCAAACACCCTTTTCCAACAACATAACACAAGACTCTACACATAGACATCACCAAATGGTCAATACTGAAGTCAGATTGATATATTCTTTGCAGTCAAAGATGGAGAAGCTCTATACAATCAGCAAAAACAAGACCGACAGCTGACTGTGGCTCAGGTCATGGACTCCTTATTGCCAAATTCAGACTCAAATTGAAGAAAGTAAGAAAAACCACTAGACCATCCAAATCCTTTATGATTATACAGTGGAAGGGACAAATAGATTCAAGGGATTAGATCTGATAGCCAGAGTGCCTGAAGAACTATGGACAGAGGTTCATGACATTGTATAGGAGGCAGGGATCAAGACCATCTCCAAGAAAAAGAAATGCAAAAAGGCAAAATGGTTGTTTGAGGAGGCCTTACAAATAGCTAAGAAAAAAAAAGACACAAAAGGCAAAGGAGAAAAGGAAAGATATACTCATTTGAATTCAGAGTTCCAAAGAATAACAAGGAGAGTAAGAAAGCCTTCCTCAGTGATCAGTGCAAAGAAATAGAGGAAAACAATAGAATGGGAAAGACTAGAGATCTCTTCAAGAAAATTAAAGATACCAAGGGAACATTTCATGCAAAGATGGGCACAATAAAGGACAGAAATGGTATGGACCTAACAGAAGCAAAAGATATTAAGAAGGGTGGCAAAAATACACAGAAGAACTATACAAAAAATATCTTCATGAACTAGACACCACGATGGTGAGATCACTCACCTAGGGCCAGGCATCCTGGCATGTGAAGTTAAGTGGGCCTTAGGAAACATCACTACGAACAAAGCTAGTGAAGGTGATGGAATTCCAACTGAGCTATGAAAAGATGATGCTATGAAAGTGTTGCATTCAATATGCCAGCAACTTTGGAAAACTCAGTAGTGGCCACAGGACTGAAAAAGGTCAGTTTTCATTACAGTCCCTAAGAAAGGCAATGCCAAAGAATTTTCAAACTACCGCACAATTGCACTCATCTCGTATGCTAGTAAAGTAATACTCAAAATTCACCAAGTCAGGCTTCAACAGTATGTGAACCATGAACTTCCAAATGTTCAAGCTGGATTTAGAAAAGGCAGAGGAACCAGAAATCAGATTGCCAGCATCCGCTGGATCATGGAAAAAGCAAGAGAGTTCCAGAAAAACACCTACTTCTGCTTTATTGACTATGCCAAAGCCTTTGACTGTGTGGATCACAGTAAACTTTGGAAAACTCTTCAAGAGATGGTAACACCAGACCACCTGACCTCTCTCCTGACAAATCTGTATGCAGGTCAGGAAGCAACAGTTAGAACTGGACATGGTAAAACAGACTGGTTCCAAATCAGGAAAGGAGTACATCAAGGCTGTATATTGTCACCCTGCTTATTTAACTTATATGCAGAGTACATCATGCGAAACTCTGGGCTGAATGAAGCACAAGCTGGAATCAAGATTGCCAGGAGAAATATCAATAACCTCAGATATGCAGATGATGCCACCCTTATGGCAGAAACTGAAGAGGAACTAAAAAGCCTCTTGATGAAAGTGAAAGAGGAGAGTGAAAAAGTTGGCTTAAAGCTCAACATTCAGAAAACTAAGATCATGGCCTCTGGTCCCATCACTTCATGAAAAATAGAGGGGAAACAGTGGAAACAGTGGCAGACTTTATTATCGGGGGCTTCAAAATCACGCAAATGGTGACTGCAGCCATGAAATTAAAAGATACTTGCTCCTTGAAAGAAAAGTTATGACCAACCTAGACAACATATTAAAAAGCAGAGACATTACTTTGCCAACAAAGGTCCATCTAGTTAAAGCTATGGTTTTTCCAGTGGTCATGTATGGATGTGAAAGTTGGACTATAAAGAAATCTGAGCGCCGAAGAATTGATGCTTTTGAACTGTGGTGTTGGAGAAGACTCTTGAGAGTCCCTTGGACTTCAAGGAGATCCAACCAGTCCATCCTGAAGGAGATCAATCCTGGGTGTTCATTGGAAGGACTGATGTTGAAGCTGAAACTCCAATACTTTGGCCACCTGATGCCAAGAGCTGACTCATTTGAAAAGACACTGATGCTGGGAAAGATTGAGGGCAGGAGGAGAAGGAGATGACAGCGATAAAATGGTTGGATGGCATTGCTGACTCAGTGGACATAATTTTGAGTAGGCTCTGGAAGTTGGTGATGGACAGGGAAGCCCAGCATGCTGCAGTCCATGGGGTCACAAAAAGTTGGACACGCCTGAGCAACTGATGGCAACCCACTCCAGTACTCTTGCCTGGAAACTCCCATAGACGGAGGTGCCTGGTAGACTGCAGTGCATGAGGTCACTATGAGTTGGACATGACTGAGCGACTTCACTTTCACTTTTCATTTTCATGCATTGGAGAAGGAAATGGCAACCCACTTCAGAGTTCTTGCCTGGATAATCCCAGGGACAGGGGAGCCTGCTGGGCTGCCCTCTATCGGGTTGCACAGAGTTGGACAAGACTGAAACGACTAAGCAGCAGCAGCAGAGCGACTGAACTGAACGACTGGACTACCAGGGAATTCTCTGCTTTTTAAAAAAATTTATCACTTAACATTATGAAATAAAAAGGCAATTCCTTATTTAAAAACAAAGTCAAATCTTCTGTCTTCTTTCCAACTGAAACATGAACATAAGCCATCTTGCAACCATGAGGATGGCTTACAACCATCTTGCAAGCCTGAGAAGAAGGTGCATATGCTAAGGATCTTGGACGGAAACATAAACAGCCTATGTTCTGGATAGCATTGTTGAGTCATTGTATCAGCTTTTGACTGTCCTCCTTTTCTGGAGCTTCCTATTATGAAAGACAAACACTCCCCATCCCTACAGCCTCCTCGTCTCCCCACATTCCCCCACCAACTGTTCACTACAGTAGAGTTTTCTATGCATTCGTAAATGATATTATCAGGAAGCCCAGCATTTCTGAGACAAGCCTGGAACTTGGGACCCTTTGCTGCAGTGCTGGGGTGCTTGCACCTGGAGAAACCTTTCCTCCAACAATGAAATACAAAGAATCTATAAGGTACTAAAAAATAACTGCGCACATATACAGTTGGGGCAAATTCTGGACAAAAGGCAAAAAAAAAAAAAAAATCCAATTGCCAAATCTGAATAGCTGGGAGCAAAAACAGGGTGTTGGAAGCAAAAATAGGGTATTACATATGCCCCCTACACACAACACCATCTAAAGGGTGAGCAAAACACCTAGGGTACCTCTCTGGACAGACCCCTAGACACACCATTACCCTCACCACGTATAAGGAACCAGATCGCCCCCCTCTCTCAGGAAATGAGCAAGCAAGGGAACCTGTTACTTGTTCCCACTCCTCTCTGCTCCAGCAGGGACCCCAATAAAGCCTTGCCTGAATTTCTTGTCTGGTCTCTAGTCAATTTCTATTGATTGGGGAAGGCCAAGAACCCTGGTCAGTGTCATTTCCTATAACACAAGAGGGGAACCGATGTTCAAAAAATGCATGTGTGAAGGAAGGGGACAAAGGTGAGAGCTGGCTAAGAGGCGATGGGGAAGTAATGCTGCAAGACCTGTCATTCAGAGGAAGCCTGGAGGAAGAATCGTTCTGTCACTTTCTGAGAAGGCTTCTGTCAAAGAGAATGAAAGCATTTGCTCTAGGCTCCTTGGATGAGAAGCGACATCTTACCACACACAATACTTTGTCACAACACTTTTTTTTTTTCAAGAAATTATGGATTTATTTTTCCACCCTTGGAGCTGTCTTTGCACTTGGCCAGACATGTTCTTTCCTCTGGTTCTTTCTGGGCATTTTTTAAGACAGAGATTTGGGGCTGAGTTGTTTGCCTTTCTAGCATCCCCTCTCTGTAACAGGTTCATTTTGGACTGGAAGGGTGCGTCTCTCCCCCACACTTATCCCAGGTGGTTCAACAGAACTGTACAACTCCCATTCAGAAATGGAGCATATGAACCAGGTCTAAGGCAATCAGCCCATAGTGTCCTCCTGGTAACAGCCATTAATTGATTCCAGGATAGGTCAGTCAGAGTGAATGCCAGTACACTTTTGAAGGAGCTTCTAGAAAAGAAGCTCTCTCTTTCCTGTTGGAGTTGAATCTCAGGACATTCACATTAGAGTTGCTGGCAGCCGTCATGTCACATGTGGTTTGAGAATAAAGTCAGTGAGAAGGAGAGCAGAGCTGAGAAATACAGAATATTTGACCCCTGATTCCAGCTACATCTGAGGTCAGCCTCAAACCCCAACTATTCTGTATAAAAGTCAACAAATTCCCATTTTTTGCTCAAGTCAGTTTGACCTGGAATGTCATTTTCAAATTAGTTCTGATGAACACATAGGAGTTAGCACTATTGCAGCCCTGACAGGGATTTGTTAAGACCTGTTGTACCCAATGTTTCCTAACATTTTCTCCCCACTGTGATATGCCCAATGGATCTTATGCCTTTGCAGAGCATGATTTCATAAATACATCTACAGTTTGATGACATCTCCAAATAACTGCAAGGATGTAAAGCATTATAATAATTTGTAATTTGTAAAAACATGTATTTATTTGACTGTGTGGGGTCTTACCTGTGGCACTTGAGGTCTTTGTTGAGTCATGCGGGATCTTTCCTTGTGTTGCATGGACTCTAGCTGTGGTTTGTAGGCTCAGTAGTTGCACCACACAGGCTTAGTTGCCCCAAGGCATGTGGGATCTTCGTTCCCCAACCAGGGATAGAACCCCTGTCCCCTGCATTGGAAGTGGATTCTTAACCACTGGACCACCAGGGAAGTCCCAATGATCTGCAGTTTTTGCGGTTAATTATAATGCGCACATAAGGATGGTGGCTACAGACTATGGCAGATTAAATGGGTTATCACTGGAGTCCTTCTTTCTACCAGAAGGTATTTTGGAGTCCTTAGAACAAGTCCTGGTCAAAAGACAAACATAAGGCTAACCTTCAAACTGTCTCATTTGCTTAAGTAAGTAAAATTTCAAGCTCTAATAGTTCCATATTAGCAATAAATTGCCAAGCACATGCCATACATGAAACTGAATTCTGGGAATTCCCTGGAGGTCCAATGGTTAAGACTCCATGCTTTCATTGCAGGAGGGCCCCAGTTGGGGAACTAAGATCCCACAAGCATCATGGTGCAGCCAAAACAAACAAACAAGCAAACAAAAACTGATTTCAACATACCAGTGGCTCGAGACACACACGGGTGAGAACTGCTAACTGAACTGGGTCCAGTTAATTCCCAAGCTACATGAGCTATCTTCAAAATGAATATATTTTTTATCCGTTACTTCTGGTCTAAATTGAAAAACATTCATTCTTTTCTGAAAAGAGTTTATATTTGCCATCTTTCTCTCTTGAAACGTGGATATCCTTCAAGAATTATTTTTTCATGGGCAAGATGGTACATGTCTCTTGGATCTTTGATGTTCAAATTGGCTTAGAAAAAGAAGTGTCTTTTTATTTATCTATTTCTGCTGTGTGGGGTCTTTGTGGCTGTGCAGGCTTTCTCTAGTTGCAGTGAGTGGGGACTATTTTTGGTGGGGTGCTCGGGCTTCTCTTGTGGAACACAGGCTCCAGGTACTCAGGCTTCAGTAGGTGCAGCCCACGGGCTCAGCGGTTGCAGGTCCCCAGCTCTAGAGCACGGCTCAGTAGTTGTGACCCACGGGCTTAGTTGCTCCAAAGCATGTGGGATCTTTCCACCTCAGGGATCGAACCCATGTCTCTTGCATTGGCAACTGGATTCTTTACCAGCGAGTCACCGGGGAGCCCCATATATTTTTAAATCAATACAGTGTTTGTCTTCTCTCTGTCAAACCCTGAGCCAACCACTTTCCCTAGGCTGCATGGGGAGGCATGGGAAAAGGAACAAATAAGGCAGAGAGACATGGGGGAAAGACCTATGGGAAGTGGAGACAGACCCTTCTCATGTTGAAAGGATGAGAAAGAGCATTATCAGGCCAGAGGACCCCCATCACTCCTGAGTCCAAGTCCAGAATGGTGTAGGAGAGAGATGTTGCTTCAAAGAAGGGTTCTTGGCATAATGGATGATGAGGCTCCCAAATACAGTCCTGAATTCCAGCCCAGAGCTAGCCACTCTTACCTCAACTCCGATGAACTTGGCTGCTGTGTTGATGTCCCTTGAAATGGCGCACTGAAATATATACGTATAACCAAACTGGGGACTTCCCTGGAAGCCTAGTGGTTAAGACTCTGTGCTTCCACTGCAGGGGGCACTGGTTAGATCCCAGGTTGGGGAACTAAGATTCCCACATGTTACAAGGTGTGCCTTCCCCTCAGCCCACCACACTGCAAAAAAAAAAAAAAGAGAGAGAGACGCCAGAAAGTGCCCTGTCCCTTCTGTCATGTGAGGACACCAAGAGCAGATAACCGTCAGGAAGCAGCCCCTCACCAGTGATTCTGCTGGCACCTTGATCTTTGACTTCCCAGCCTCCTGGACTGTAAGAAATAAGTTCCTGTTGTTTACAAGTTGCCCCAGCTGTGGTATTTTGCTAGTGCAACCCAAATGAACCCAAATGAACCCAAATGAACTCAAATTCATCCTTGGGGCCCTGTGTCTACATGAGCCCATCACACTGGCTGTAGAGATGAAAAGATCTGATTTGCCAGATGGCCATTGCTAGAGCCCAGGGGTGGAGCCAAACCCTCCCAAACCTCAGAGATGGTCATAACTCAGAGATGGATTAGTCAGAGAAAGAAATCAGGGTGTCAATGCCAATCAGAGGGCATGTAGATACTGGGAAGACCAAGAGAGCATATAACTACACCTCATCTGAGTTGGTTTTTTTTTTCAATTTATGTTATTTTTGGCTGCACTGGGTCTTCATCACTGCACTTGGGCTTCCTCTAGTTGCAGAGAGCAGGGACTATTCTCTAGTTGTGGTGTGAGGGCTTCTCATTGCAGTGACTTCTCTTGTTGTGGAGCGTGGACTCAGTAGTTGTGGCGCATGGGCTTAGTTCCTCCACGGCATGCGGGATCTTCCCAGACCAGTGATCGAACTGGTGTCCCTTGCTTTGCAAGGCAGATTCTTAACCACTGGACCACCAAGACCATCCAAGCTCTTGATCCCAGAAGCCCTACTCAAAGGAAGAAGGATGGGGCAATGAGACAACAGGCAAGGAGCAGACATGATAGTGGTTAGTGGAAACCAACCTGCTCTGCTTCTCCGAAGAGCTTGATGTTTCATAAGGTCATTTGCTCTACCTGCCACACAGGACTAACGAGGGACACAACCAGTTCTGCCACAGAGGCCCATAAATATTAAATATAGAAGAGGATTTACAAAGATGATACTTTATTTTAGTGGGGCAGGAACTTAAGCTTGTAGTGAAACTTGTCTTTGTTACAGCCTTTGTACAAGGGGCTCAGCTCCCTGATATTCTGAGAGTCTTATTACAATACATTGAAGTACATCTCTCTCTTTTATTATAAAAAACAAAAATTTCCCCCCCTCCAGAGTACTATTAACAGTTTGGTGCATATAGTGATAAGAATAGGAATATTAACTAAAACACAGATACCGTTTACTCGGTGTTGCATACTGCTCTAAGCACTTTCTATAGATTAATTCATTTTGTTATCATGTCCAACCTTGTGCCCCTCACCACAAAACAGGCCAATAAATCAAAGATGAGTTGTGGGGGCAGAATAGTGACTTTAATCTGAAAGCCAGCCAATCAAGAAGATGGTGGACTAAAGTCCCAAAGAACCATGCTCCCTAATTTAGAATTCAGGCTGGGTTTTTTGTTTTGTTTTGTTTCAATATTTATTATTTTTATTTATTTGGCTGACTGGTATAGTGGGCATGTAGGATCTAGTTTTCCAACCAAGGATAGAATCTGGGCCCCCTGCATTGGGAGTGCACAGTCTTAGCCACTGGACCAACAAGCAAGTTCCCCCCAGTCCGCTTTTAAACGACAAAGGAATGAAGTCCTAGATCCTAGATGGGGGTCAGACTCCTGAAGGGATGTATTAATTTCTTTCTTCTTGTAACTGTTCACAGGCAAGCCTGGTCAGGATGTTTCCTGTGATCTAAACAAAGCTATTTTAGCTTAATGCTCCTTATGTGTGAGGCAGGGTTCCTAGAGATGGGCCATTATGTATAATTTAAGCTTATAGGCAAACATCTCTTTAGTGATTGATTTGTAATAGAATACAAAGGTTCTTCCCTCTTACAATTTTACCATCATATTAGAATGACATGGGCAATATCATTTCCATTTTACCCATGAGGAAATTGAACCTTTAAAGATTACCTAAAGGTAGAGAGTTTGGGATGGACATGTACACACTGCTATATTTAAAAGGGATAACCAACAAAGCACAGGAAACTCTGCTCAATATTTTGTGGCAGTCTGGATGGAAGGGGAGTTCAGGGGAGAATGGATATATGCATATGTATGGCTGAGTCCCTTCACTGTTCACCTGAAACTCTCTCAACATTGTTAATAGGCTATCCTCCAATAAAAAATAAAAAGTTAAAAGAAAACAGAGATTGCCTAAAGGGACTTACCTGATGGTCCAGTGGCTAAGACTCCAAGAACCCTGGCCAGGAAACCAGATTCCACGTGCCACAACTAAAGATGCTGCACGCGGCTAACGAAGACCTGGCACAGCTAAATTAATTAATTATTATTATTTTTAAAGATAGCCTAAAATCTCCTAGCCAACAATTGAGAGAATTAACTTTAAGCCCAGACAATCAAGCTCCAGAGTATACAGTCTTATCTTCTAGATTTTTAAAATGCATACTTGTTTCTTTTTTCCATTGAGTTACAGTTCACATAAAATGACCATTTAGAGTGTTCAATTAGTGGCATAGTACACTGTTGTGCAAACACCACTTCTGTCTAGTTCCAAAATATTATCGCCCCCAAAACATAATCCTGTACCCATTAAGCAGTCACTCCCCTTTCTCCTCTAGCTCCACTCTTTGAAAAATGCTAATCCACTGTCTCTATAACTTATCTGTTCTGAATGTTTCATATAAAGGGAATTGTATGATATCTCTTCTTTCACGTAGGGTTTGAAGTTCACGTACGCCGTACCATCATCAATCAGTATACTCCTTTCTTTTTATGATGGAATATACTCCACTGTGTTTTTACCACAATTTTTTATTCACTCATGTACTGATGAACATTTGAATTGTTTCTATCTCTATTAGGGTTCTTCAGAGAAACAGAACTGATAGAGTGTGTATGTATATGGAGAGAGGTTTATTTTAAGGAGTTGGTGTATGTGACCGTAAGACAGGTAAGTTGAAATCTATCTGCAGGTTAGGCTGGCAGGCTGGAGACAGGGGGAAGAATAACCCCTGCTTGCTGTAACTAGAGAAAGACTGAACAGCAAAGAAGACCCAGAGCAGCCATAACTAACTAACTAAACAGAGGGCACTCTGCTTTACTCAGAGTCAACCAATGTAAACGTTACTCTCATCCAATAGATGCCTTCAGAGACACAGTCAGAAGAAGGGCTGACCACATGTCTGGGCACCAAGGCCCAGCTGTGATGACACATAAATAAAGCTTCATACCATCTTCGGCTGCTGTGACTAGTGCTGCTAGGAGCATTTGTGTACAAGTATTTTTTGAGTCCTATTTTCAGTTCTTTTGGGTATAAACACTTGGGAGTGTCGTTGCTGGGTCATGTGGCAATTCTATGTTTAAGTTTTTGAGGAGCTGCCAAACTGTTTTCCACAGTGGCTGAACCATTTTATGTTTCCACCCAGTGATATGCTGCTGCTGCTGCTGCTAAGTCGCTTCAGTCGTGACCGACTCTGTGCGACCCCATAGCCGGCAGCCCACCAGGCTCTGCCGTCCCTGGGATTCTCCGGCAAGAACACTGGAGTGGGCTGACGTTTCCTTCTCCAGTGCATGAAAGGGAAAAGGGAAAGTGAAGTCGCTCAGTCGTATCCGACTCTTCGCGACCCCATGGACCGCAGCCCACCAGGCTCCTCTGTCCATGGGATTCTCCAGGCAAAAGTATTGGAGTGGGGTGCCATTGCCTTCTCCCATCCAGTGATATAGAAAACTATATATGTATATAGTCTTTTAGCTTCCAAAAATGGGATTATTCTACACAAACTCCAGTATGTTTGTGTGTTTTGGGAGCCTGATCCAAAGAAAGTGTTCTGCAAGTGAATGCTTTAAAAAAAAATTAACTATTTGGCTACCCCAGGTTTTAGTTGTGGGATATGGGATCTTGTTCCCTGACCAAGAATCAAACCCAGGCCCCTGCATTGGGAGCACAGACTCTTAGCCACTAGACCACCAGGGAAGCCCTGTGAGTGAATGCTTTTTAATAAGCATATAGTTGTTCTTTTGTTTTTGGCCATTCCATGCAACTTGTGGGAACTTAGTTCTCTAGCCAGGGATTGAACCCATGCCCTTGGCAGTGAAAAGATAGAGTCCTAACCACTGGACTAACAGGGAATTCCTAAGTATGTAAGGAGTCACCACAATTTATCTCATTTCCCACTGGTAAAGATTTAAGCTGCTTTCAACTTTAACTTTTTATTATGAAAAATATACATAAACCAGGAGAATAGGACAATGAGGGTCCCTGTTTTCATAGTCCAGCCACAATAATAAAAAATTCATAACTTCTCTTTTTCTATTTCTTTCCCTTCTGTTGGACTCCTTTGAATCACATCCCAAATAATATGTAATTCATCTATACATATTTCAGAATTTATTTCCAAAAGATAATAACTCTTTCTTCAAACATAATCACAATACCCATTGTCACCCCCACAATAATTAGCCAGTTCATGTTCAGAGTTCTCCTAATGCCTTGTTCTTAAAAAAAAAAAAATTATTTTTTTTGATGTGGACCATTTTTAAAGGCTTTGTTGAATTTGTTACAATATGGCTTCTGTTTTACTTTTTTTTTTTTTTTTTTTATTGTGAGGTATCTTAGCTCCCCAACCAGGGATCAAAATCCCACCCCTTGCATTGGAAGGCTAAGTCTTAACCACTGGACCACCAGGGAAGTCCCTGTCTGGTACTTTTTAACAGCCGGAATTGTCAGAGTACAAACAGTTGGTGAATATATCTCTTAAATTTCTTTAAATACATAGTTTCCCTCCCCTTTTTAATTTTTCTTATACTTTATACGTAGGGGGAAGAAGCCCACATTGTTTGCCATTTTTAAGACTCATGTTGAAATGCCAAGGAACTTCCTTGTCATCTTGTGTGAGGTCAGAGTACCCTCCCTCCTGGTCACTCTATGAAGCAATCCTCCAACCTGCCCTTAAACTTTTGGCCCCAGCTCTCTCCTGGGCTGTAGCAGGAAACAAAATCAAACACGCGATAGAGCACTGATACCTGACATTCAGTCAGTAATTCCTCCTCCCTTCCAGAGAAGGTGCTTTGAAATAGTTTGGTAGAGAAAGGAACTCTGGACTCAAATACTGACGTTGAAAAATGTCACAGTGGGGACTTCCCTGGAAGCCCAGTGGTTGGGACACTGCTTTCACTGCGAAGGGCCCAGGTTCAATCCCTGATTGGAGAACTAAGATCCTGCAAGCTACATGGTGTAGCCAAAATAAAGGACTTTTTAAATGATACAAATGAACTTATTTGCAAAACAGACTCATAGATTCAGAAAACAAGTTACAGTTGCCAGGAGGAAGGATGGGAGGAAGGGAGTTAGGGAGTTTGGGATGGACACGCACACACTGCTATATTTTAAGTGGGTAACCAATAAGGACCTCCTGTATAGCACAGAGAACTCTGCTCAATGTTATTTGGCAGCCTGGATGGGAGGGGCATTTGGGGGAGATTGGATACATGTATATGTATGGCTGAGTACCTTTGCTGCCCACCTGAAACTATCACAACATTGTTTATTGGCTATACTCCAATATAAAATAAAAAGTTAAGAAAAAAAGAAAAACAAAGAACCTTAAAAAAAAAAATCTCACTGTAATGGGCAGAGTGGTTACATCCCCCCTTCCAAAAAGAAGATATGTTCACGTCATCATCCCCCAAAACTATTAAATATGATCCTATTTGGAAAAAGAGTCTTTGCAGTAATTAAGTTAGTGATCCCAAGATCATTCTGGATTATCTGGGCCCTAAATCCAATGACAAGGTGCATACTAGAGGCACACAGAGGAGAAGCCTGTGTGACCAAGGAGACAGAGACTGACGTGGCTGCAAGCCAAGGACTGCCAGCGGTTCCCAGAAGCTGGGACACGTGGGGAAGAACCTCTTCCCTGGGGCCTCTGGTGGGAGCACAGCCCTCCTGACACCTTCATCCCAGAGTTCCAGTTTCCAGAACTCGCAGAGAACACAGTCCAGTTGTTTTAAGCCACCACGCTGGTGGTAATTTGTTCCAGCAGCCGCAAGAAGCTAATACAGTCACATCCTCAGGTCCCTGGCTGGGAAAGGCAATTTGGAAAAGGAGAGCCCTGGCTTTCTGCCTGTGACATAATAAGAAATGTAGATGTTGGTTTCTGCCTCTCGTTCCTGACACAGAACTCCTAAATCCCTTGGATTTCCAGGGTGATAGGATTGTTTTGTGTTCTTTTTTTTTTTTATAGACACATAAACAGATATAGAGAACAGACTTATGGACATGGAGAGAGGAGGAGAGGGTGAGATGTATGGAGAGAGTAACGTGAAACTTACATTCAGTTTAGTTGCTCAGTCTTGTCCAACTCTTTGTGATCCCATGAACCGCAGCATGCCAGGCTTCCCCGTCTATCACCAACTCCTGGAGTTTACCTAAACTCATGTCCATTGAGTCAGTGATGCCATCCAACCATCTCATCCTCTCTCATCCCCTTCTCCTCCTGCCCTCAATCTTTCCTAGCATCAGGGTCTTTTCAAATGAGTCAGCTCTTGGCATCAGGTGGCCAAAGTATTGGAGTTTCAGCTTCAACATCAGTCCTTCCAATGAACACCCAGGACTGATCTCCTTTGGATGGACTGGTTGGATCTCCTTGCTGTCCAAGGGACTCTCAAGAGTCTTCTCCAACACCACAGTTCAAAAGCATCAATTCTTGGGTGCTCAGCTTTCTTTATAGTCCAACTCTCCCGTCCATACATGACCACTGGAAAAACCATAGCCTTGACTAGATGGACCTTTGTTGGCAAAGGAATGTCTCTGCTTTTTAATATGCTATCTAGGTTGGTCATAACTTTCTCCCAAAGAGTAAGCGTCTTTTAATTTCATGGCTGCAATCATCATCTGCAGTGATTTGGGAGCCTCCCAAAATAAAGTCAGCCACTGTTTCCTCTGTTTCCCCATCTATTTCCCATGAAGTGATGGGACCGGATGCCATGATCTTCGTTTTCTGAATGTTAGGCTTTAAGCCAACTTTTTCACTCTCCTCTTTCACTTTCATCAAGAGGCTCTTTAGTTCCTCTTCACTTTCTGCCATAAGGGTGGTGTCATCTGCAAATCTGTACTTACATTACCATATGTAAAATAGATAGCCAATGAGAATTTGCTGTATGGCTCAGGAACTCAAACAGGGGCTCTGTGTCAACCTAGAGGGGTGCGATGGGGAGGGAGATGGGAGGGAGGTTCAAGAGGGAGGGGACATATGTATACCAATGGCTGGTTCATATTGAGGTTTGACAGAAAACAACAAAATTCTGTAAAGCAATTATCCTTCAATTAAAAAATAATTTTTTTAAAATATGTATTATTGAGCTGCAACAGGTCTTAGTTTTGGCACGCGGGATCTTTGATCTTCGTTGCAGCATGTATGATCTTTAGTTGCAGCGTGCAAACTTTGAGTTGCAGCACGCAGGATCTAGTTCCCTGACTAGGGATGGAACCTGGGCCCCCTGCATTGGGAGCTCAGAGTCTTAGGCACTAAATCACTAGGGAAATCTCTGTCTTGTATTCTAATGAGGTTGACTCTTAAAGGACTGCTTGGTGGGCACTGGTTACCACAAAGACCAAGCCATGATGAGAAGCCTGGAATTTTCAACCCAATCTCCTATTCTTCAGAGAAGGGAGAGGGGCTGGAAATGGAGTTAATGAGCAATTGTGCTTACATGATGAATCCTCCACAAAAATCCCAATGCTATGTGGTTTGGGGAGCTTCTGGGTTGGTGATTACTTTCATGAATCAGGAGGTCCCCAACCCCATGAAGACCTCATGGGTGCCCAACCCCATGTACCTTTCCAGACCTTGTCCTACATACTTTTTATCTGGCTGCTTTTCTCTATCCTTTATCACATCCTTCTTTATAGAATAAACTGGTAAACATAACTAGGGCTTCCATGGTGGCTCAGTGGTAAAGAATCCACCTGCCAATGCAGGAGATACAAGTTTGATTCCAGAAAGATTCCTTGGAGAAGGAAATGGCAACCCACTTCAGTTTTCTTGCTTGAAGAATCCCATGGAACCTGGTGTATTACAGTCCATGAGGCCAAAAAGAGTCAGACACGACTTAACAAATGAATAACAAAAACATAACTGTTTTCCTGAGCTCTGTGAGCTGTTCTAACATATGCTGAAATCTGAGGAGGAGTGTTACGGGCATCTCAAACAGCAACCTCATCAGACATAAAGTTGTAGATATCCAAGGAATCCACAATTAGCATCCAAAGGGAGGTAGTCTCATGGAACTGAGCCTTTAACCTGATCCAAGGAAACAGGGGACAGAATGCATCTGTGCCAACTCTGGTTAGTGTCAGAAGTGAATCAAATTGACACCACCCAATTGGTGTCACAGAGAACTGTGTGGTGTGTGGGGGGGAAAAATCCCACATGCTTGGCACTGGAAGTGTTTGAGTGTGGTGAAGGTGCAGGAATGAAGACACTCCAGGAGGAGAGTAGCTTCCCAATACACTGCCACAGGGACAGTCTCCCCTCCTGCCCCGGATGTCTACCGCCTGCCCCGTCATGCATAAAGTGATGTGTTATCTCAAAGCATCAGGGAAAATGGTATTGTGGGGCCTAAGAGCTCCAAGCTCACACCAGATCAGCCTGGCAGATATGACTGCTATCTTTTCAACATGCCCTTTCTAGGACTTCTCAGTGATCCAGGGGCTAAGATTCCGAGCTTCCAGCACAGGGGCCCTGGGTTTGATCTCTGGTCAGGGAACTGGATCCCACATGCCACAACTAAAGATCCTGCAAGTCGAAACTAAGACCTGGCATAGCCAAATAAATAAAAACATATTAAAAAAAAAAGAAAAACAGGGACTTTCCTGGTGGTCCAATGGTGAAGAATCTGCCTTGCAATGCAGGGGATGTGGGTTCGATCCCTGATTGGTGAACTAAGATCCCACATGCTGTGGAGCAACTAAGCCTGTGAGCAACTAGAGAATCTGTGCATTGTAATGAAAGCTCCCACATCATGCAACAAAGATCCCGCGTGCCACAACTGAGACCTGACACAGCCAAATGAATCAATATTTTTTAATAAAAAAATAAACAAAACCCCAAAACAAATAAGCAAAAAAGCCCTGCCCTTCCTGTGTCTCCTCGTCAGGGGGAAAGTAAACTACAGAGATCTAGAGTCATTTGTCCACTGGTTCATTCATTTATCCAAGACATACTTCCTGAGTGTTCCCTTGGTGCCAGGCTACAGTCCGGGTGTGCACTGCTGAATCAGAGCCAGCACTAGGCTTCACAAAGACAAGGGACAAGGGGAAGACACACAGGCAATCATGACAATACTGTGTGGTCAGTGTGGACATGGTGGATATCGGCAGAGAGGAGGGTTTAACCCAGACTAGTGTGGGAGATGCACTGGAGGCTTGGGGGTTGAAGGAAGAGGTATCCCCTGGGCTGCCTGTAGGGTAGTCACAAACCACATGTGGCTATGTGGCTTTCAGAATGGAAATTAATTAAAATTAAATAACATTGAAAATTCAGTGCCCACTAGCCCCAATTTCAAGTGCTCAGGAGTTACATGTATATTACAGATTTCCATCACTGTGGAAAGTTCTAGTGCAAGCTGCTAAAGCCAAAAAAAGAGGGGTTATCCATGACCAGGAGGGAAGGAATGGTGTCCTCTGCAGTCGTATAAGACAGGCTTTGGACGCTAAATACTACTATGGTTCCTGTTGAAGGCATCAAGGCAAGGTCCTATGGTGCCTTGAATTCCCTGCTAAGGACAACAGGGAACCACTGGAGCATTCACCTGGATGGGCGATGGGTGACATCAGATTTGAGTTTGGGGGGAATGGATTGGAGGAGGAGCATGAGAGCAGGACCAGTCATGAGGTGGCTGCATTCCTCTAGAGACTGGGCCAGCCAAAGTGGTAGCAGTGTGGGTGGAGAGAGATCTAGGGCAAATGATCAGTAGATGGGGGATTGTGCAAGCAAGGGAGAGGCAACCAAGCTTATGAGCTATTTGGTGAGTTTCCCAGGCGGCACAGGGGTAAAGAATCCACCGCCAATGAAGGAGATGAAAGAGATGCTGGTTCAGTTTCTGGCAGTGGTCTGAGAATAGATTTAGGGTGGGAATGGGAAAGACTAGAGAGAAAATTAGAGATATCTAGGGAACATTTCATGTAAAGATGGGCACAATAAAGGACAGAATGGTATGGATCTAATAGAAGCAGAAGATATTAAGAAGAGGTGGCAAGAATACACAGAAGAACTGTACAAAAAAGACCTTGACCACCCAGACAATCACGATGGTGTGATCACTCACCTAGAACCGGACATCCTGGAATGCAAAATCAAATGGGCCTTAGAAAGCATCACTATGAACAAAGCTAGTGGAGGTGATGGAATTCCAGTTGAGCTATTTCAAATCGGAAAAGATGATGCTGTGAAAGTGTTGCACTCAATATGCCAGCAAATTTGGAAAACTCAGCAGTGGCCACAGGACTGGAAAAGGTCAGTATTTACTCCAATCCCAAAGTAAGGCAATGCCAAAGAATGCTCAAACTACCACACAACTGTACTCATCTCACACGCTAGCAAAGTAATACTCAAAATTCTCCAAGCCAGGCTTCAACAGTATGTGAACTATGAACTCCCAGATGTTCAAGCTGGATCTAGAAAAGGCAGAGGAACCAGAGATCAAATTGCCAAATCCATGGGATCATCAAAAAAGCAAGAGAGTTCCACAAAAACACCTACTTCTGCTTTATTGACTATGCCAAAGCCTTTGACTGTGTGGATCACCATAAACTAGAAAATTCTTCAAGAGATGGGAACACCAGACCACCTGACCTGCCTCTTGAGAAATCTATATGCAGGTCAGGAAGCAACAGTTAGAACTGGACATGGAACAACAGACTGGTTCCAAATAGGAAAAGGAGTACGTCAAGGCTGTATATTGTCACCCTGCTTATTTAACTTATATGCAGAGTACGTCATGAGAAATGCTGGGCTGAATGAAGCAAAAGCTGGAATCAAGATTGCCAGGAGAAATATCAATCACCTCAGATATGCAGATGACACCACCCTTATGGCAGAAAGTGAAGAAGAACTAAGGAGCCTCTTGATGAAAGTGAAAGAGGAGAGTGAAAAAGTTGGCTTAAAGCTCAACATTCAGAAAATGAAGATCATGGCATCTGGTCCCATCACTTCATGCAAAATAGATGGAGAAACAATGGAAACAGTGATAGACTTTATTTTGGGGGGCTCCAAAATCAATGCAGATGGCGACTGCAGCCATGAAATTAAAAGATACTTGTTCCTTGAAAGGAAAGTTATGACCAACCTGGATAGCATATTCAAAAGCAGAGACATTACTTTGCTGACAAAAGTCCATCTAGTCCAAGCTATGGTTTTTCCAGTAGTCATGTATGAATGCGAGAGCTGGACTATAAAGAAAGCTGAGAGCTTAAGAATTGATGCTTTTAAACTGTGGTGTTGGAGAAGACTCTTCAGAGTCCCTTGGACTGCAGGAGTCCAACCAGTCCATCCAAAAGGAAATCAGTCCTGTATATTCATTAGAAGGACTGATGTTGAAGCTGAAACTCCAATATTTTGGCCACATGATGTGAAGAACTGACTCATTGGAAGATTCTGATGCTGGGAAAGATTGAAGGTGTAAGGAGAAGAGGACGACAGAGGATGAGATGGTTGGATGGCATGACTGACTCAAGGACATGAGTTTGAGTAAACTCTGGGAGTTGGTGACAGACAAGGAGGCCTGGCGTGCTGCAGTCCATGGGGTCACAAAGGGTCAGACACGACTGAGCTGAACTGAAAGGATGTGGAATTGGCTCAGTGGTAAAGAACCTGCCTGCCAATACAGGAGACACAGGTTTGATCCCGGATCCAGGAAGTTTCTCACAAGCCTTGGAGCAACTAAGCCCATGTGTCACACATGTGTCACACAGAAGCCCACAACACTAAGTCTGTGCTCTAGAGCCTGGGAACTGCCACTTCTGAGCCCACAAGCTATAACTACTAGAGCTCCTCAACAAGAGAAGCCACCACAATGAGAAGCAATGAGAGAAAACCTGCGTGCAGCCACAAAGATTCAGCACAGCCAAAAACCAAATAAATCCATAAAATTATTTTTTAAAAAAGAAAGGCAAGTATTAGTCATTTGGGAAAGGGGAAACAGTCATCTTCGTATTTATGAGAATCTTGATAGTCTCTGCTAACACAGAAGAAAGAGTCTTTTCCATTTGTTGAAAAATCCAGCCTGACCTTATCAAGGTGCTCAGGTTCGCCCACCCAGGGCTCACCATGGGGCATTCCAGCCTACATAGATACTCCCTGCCAGTTAGCGTCTTAAAAAATTCACAGAGTAGAAACTTGCTTGGTGGTCCAGTGATTAAGACGCCACACGTTCTAATGCAGAGGGCCTGGGTTCGATCCCTGGTCGGGGAACTAAGATCCCACTTGCCACAAGGCATGGTCAAAAATTATCATCATCACCACAAAGATCCACAGAGTGTAACTGGCAGATACGTGCTCTCAGGAAAACAGGAGCTAATCATCAGATCCTTCTTGTAGGCCCTTCCTGCCAAGAACATGGACTTTATATTCAAGGACCTGTTGGTTAGTGAGGTTAGTGAGGGAGCTAAGTGTAGCTGTTTGGTGGATACACTTATTTATTAGAAGTTCGGAGACTAACCAGTAGGGTGTGGGGAGGAAAGTGAGAGGAGAATGATCTGGAAAGCTGGTTTGGGAATCATCTGTGAAGGGACTTGTAGACCAATCCAGGGAATGTGACCTTTAACCTGGAGCGTGCGTGCATGCTAAGGCGTTTCAGTCGTATCTGACTCTGCGACCCCATGGACTGTAGCCCTCCAGGCTCCTTTGTCCATAGGATCCTCCAGGCAGGAATATTGGAGTGGCTTGCCATTTCCTCCTCCAGCGAATCTTCCTGACCCAAGGATTGAAACTGCATCTCCTGTATTGAGAAGCAGATTCTTTACCACTGCACCACCTGGGAAGGACAGAACTGACAAACCTAGAGCAGAGGTAGCAAACTCAAAATCCCACAGAGACCAGGCCTGTTGATGAGTGAAGCTGACCAGATAAGTGCAGACGGAGGCAAAATGGAGCATTCCTGCTGTGTCTGGAGGGTGAAGCTATTCTCACGTCCAGCAGATTGTCATCAGGTGGAATGGTTGGCCCAGTGTGGCCAGATCTTCCAGTTTCCTAGAGAGGCTGGAAATCCAGGGGGATGTGTGTGTGTGTGTGTGGCCACACCTTATGGCATGTGGGATTTTAGTTCACTGACCAGGGATCAGACCTGGGCCCCTTGCAGTGGAATTTGGAGTCTTAACCCCTAGACCACCCAGGAGGTTCCCACATGTATCCTTTCCATACACTCTCTCCCCTCACCCTTCCCTAAACTGAAAGCTGAAGGGTGGACAGATGATCTCTAAAGCCAAAGGACAGGAAAGTTTATGAAACCACCTGCCAAAGCAGGAGACCCAGATTCAACCCCTGGGTTGGGAAGATCCCCTAGAAGAGGGCATGGCAACCTACTCCAGTATTCTTGCCTGGAGAAATCCCAGAGACGGAGGAGCCTGGTGGGCTACAGTCCATGAGGTTGCAAACAGCTGGACATGACTGGAGCGACTTAGCACACACAGGTCTTGGGAGCAGACTGATTTTACCCATGACCGTTTTGGAGATAAACTCCTTGACCAACTGCCACCACCCATGGGATGAACACATACTTAAATGAAAAACATACAGATCGTGGCGCTCCAGTCTTTTGAGCAGACGGATTTGAGAAACTCAGAGCCAAATCCTCTTTTGCTAACAGCAGAGGGAGAACCCGGCTCCCAGAGAGGCTGCTTCATGAAGAGGGACATGAGAAGTGCCTTGAGATTCATTGCACGGTCTCAGCCGTGGTGCAGCTGGTCACTGGGTCCAAGGAAGGATGCCCAGGGTAGGAGGTGCCAGTGAAGGAGAGGAAGCGCGACTCACTTCAGAGAATTTTTCAAACAGCCGAACAAGTGCTATTTTAGGGATTTTTTTCCCCCTCCATAGATCCTTCTGATTTTGAAGTGCTGTATTTTTGGGTCTGGGTGCAGGAAGTGCCCCTGAGGAGCGGCAGAGCTAAGCCTCCCCTCTCTGGCACTGCCTGGGAGAGCCCCCACGGGAGGAGGGTGAGGTTGGGGCAGTCAGGCAAAGGTTAGGGAGGAGAGACCCAGAACAGCTCCAGGAAATGTTTGTGTTTCTCCACTGGGGAGGGAGGAAAAACAAGCTTTTTTTTTTTTTCGTGCCTTCTGTGTAGCTTTGTTTAATCCTCCAGCTTGGAGAGACTCTGAAGAGAAAGAGAGAGGCTGGAAAGAAAAATTCATTCTGGGGCAGGTCCCAACAACTCCTCTCCGGCATGAATTTCCTTGGACCAGCCAGCTGCGTCCCAGCAGCGACAACTTGGTAAAGTCACCTGTGTTTCCAGGCCCTGGGGTGCTACAGGCTTCAGCTCTTGGGCCAGGAGGTGGGGGGTGGGAGCTGGAGATGGACCGCTTGTGATCCAGCCTCCACTGCAGTGCTGCACTTCCTGGCTGAAGTTTCTGTTCTCCGCGGGGCGCCTGCATCCATGTACACATGCGGTACCTGCCTCCCACGGTGAAGAAGCTGGAGACGGCGCGGCCCTGCGCACGGAGCACTGGTCCTCTGTCCACCATGGCCAACAGGTCGTGCTGTCTCATCCAGGGGCACCACATGCCCGAGGTGATGCCGTCGCTGCTAACCTCGCCTTTGTGCTCGGCGTCCTGGGCAACGGCGTCGCCCTCTGTGGTTTCTGCTTCCACATGAAGACCTGGAAGCCGAGCACTATTTACCTGTTCAACTTGGCCATGGCCGACTTCCTTCTGATGATCTGCCTGCCCTTTCGGACAGACTACTACCTCAGACAGAGGCAATGGGCGTTTGAGGATATTCCTTGTCGGATGGTGCTCTTCATGCTGGCCATGAACAGGGCCGGGAGCATTGTCTTCCTCACAGTGGTGGCTGTGGACCGGTATTTCAAGGTGGTCCACCCCCACCATATGGTGAACACCATCTCCAACTGGACTGCAGTTGGCATCGTCTGTGCCCTTTGGACCCTGGTCATCTTGGGGACTCTGTATCTTCTGATGGAGAACCATCTGTGTGTGCAAGAGAAGATCATAGCTTGTGAGAGCTTCATCATGGTGTCAGCCAATGGCTGGCATGATGTCATGTTCCAGCTAGAGTTCTTTCTGCCCCTTGGCATCATCTTGTTCTGCTCCTTCAAGATCATTTGGAGCCTCAAGCAGAGGCAGCGTCTGGCCAGGCAGAGTCGGATGAAGAAGCCTATTCGTTTCATCCTGATGGTGGCGGTGGTGTTTATTGCCTGCTACCTGCCCAGCGCGTTGGCCAGACTGTATTTCCTCTGGACGGTGCCTTCCAGCGCCTGCAATCCATCTGTCCATATGGCCCTCCATGTCACCCTCAGCTTCACCTACATAAACAGCATGCTGGACCCCCTGGTATATTATTTTTCAAGTCCCTCATTCCCCAAATTCTACACCAAGCTCAAAATCTGCAGTTTGAGACCTAGGTGTCCAGGATGCTTCAAGAAGCCAGAGGGGATGCCTACTTCCAACCTTTGTTGCAAGAGTTGCGTCAGTGTGGCAAATAGCTTCCAAAGCCAGTCTGAGGTGCAGTGAGATCTCCAAATGTGACGGATGGCACCAGGACAGACAGACGGACAAAATCAAGGATGGATTGGTGACTTAGAAATACTCCATGTGAGGGGTGGGGAGCCTTGAAAATGCTGTTGTTTCTTAGCTGTACACTCCTCACTCTGTTGGATACGAAATTCGGATCACTATGCCTTTTTGGAAGGTTCCAGTTGAGAAGTGAGTCAGTTGCATTTACATAATTTGATTCTAATGACAGAGCGTGTGTGTGTGTGTGTGTGTGTGTGTGTGTGTGTGTTGGGAAGAGCTTGGCCCCTGAGAAACTTTAAACGGCTCAGGTGATATGTACTAATGTTTAAATCTGTCATTCTGTCATGTTCTCTCCCTGGGGGAGTCAGCAAATTTAATGCCCCATCCTCTGACCTTAAATCCTCACTTTTCTTGGAAAATAGAAACTGGAGTAAGTCAATATTTTTATTTTAGGCAGAGAGAGGCTCTTTAGAGTGGGATGTCTTGATCCTGAAGCTTTTGATCTTCCCAGGGTCCCTCTACTTTTCTGACTTCTCAGGAGCCTAAGAAGAATGACAGGAAAAACAACATGCTGCCAGCTTTTCAGAGCTCAACGTTTTTCTGCAAGAATTTGCATTTCAAAGAAGGTACCGAAGGATATGTTTTCCTGTCCTGATTTTTCCAGTGGAAGCTGAGCACTTGAAAAAGTCCTATTAGCCTTTGGGGAGTGCTGAGTCCAGCAAAATTGCTTTGGCTGCTTGTAATGTGACTATGAGTTTAAATTATTCAATCATTCATTTTCTACATATTTACTGAATTAATATTCTGTGCCAGGTACTTTGCTAGTGTCCCTTTGACCGGGAGGGTCCTTAGTCAACTTGTGTGTTCTGTGGGAGGGGGGCAAACAAAGAAGTTAATGACCTTCACTCTTATGATAACTATAGTTTCTAGACCTGTTTTCTACAAACAGCACTGTTTTCCTTTTATTGTAGGATTCTATACAAACACCAAAGGGTGGAAAAGGCAGTAGGTTTTGTGTACATGAATTTCCAAATATGCCCATGGGGTTCTCAGAATGAGATGACTGTATGAACTGACATGCTGCTTCTGCCCTGGATTAGGGGGAGAGATGCCAAGTCGATCTCAGCTCCGTTCTCAAGTCATAAAGTGGTGAAAACATTCTTGGCTCCTCTCTCTACACGTTCTCAAATTCCCAGGGGATTCTCTCCAATTAAAACCCTTGCATGCATGTTGAGTCGCTTCAGTCGTGTCCAACTCTTTATGACCCTATGGACTGTAACTCACCTGGCATCTCTGTCCATGAGGATTCTCCAGGTAAGAATACTGGAGTGGGCTACCATGACCTCCTCCAGGAGATCTTCCTAACCCAGGGGTCGAACCTGTACCTCCTGTGGCTTGTGCATTGCAGGCAGATTCTTTTCCACTGGGGAAGCCCATTAAGATCCTTAATCTGCAACTAATACCTATGTTGCATTCTTTGGCCTCAAAACACCCATCTAGGCTGTCCCTGGCCTTCCCAGGTGGTGCAGAGGTAAAGAATCTGCCTGCAATGCAAGAGACCCAGATTCCATCCCTGGGTCATGAAGACCTTGGAGAAGGAAAGGGCAACCCACTCCAGTATTGTTGCTTGGGAAATCCCATGGACAGAAGCCTGGCAGGCTATGGTCCATGGGGTCACGAAGAGTTGGACATGACTAAGTATGCACATATGTATATATATTGTTCCTATTCATTTTTAAGGGGCACTGCACAGCTCAGAGATGGAAAACATGGGTTGTACAAAGTAGATCAATCTAAGTTCAAATGCCAGCTTAGCCACTTACTAGAGGGCACACAGGTTCGATCCCTGATCTGGGAAGATCTCACATGCCATGGAGCAACTAAGCCTACACACTGCAACCATTGAGCCCTGGCACTGCAACTACTGTGTGGCTGGAGCCTATGCTTCACAACAAGGGAAGCCATTGCAATGAGAAGCCTGTACACCACGAGGAAGAGCAGCCTTTGCTCGCTGCAAATAGACAAACCCTGCGCAAAGCAATGAAGACCCAGCACAGGCAAATAAAAAACGATTAAAAAAGAAAAAAACGGTCGTTGGGTGAATTCACTGAATATAAGATCCTAGGCACAGGTACTTTGTTTACTCTTAAATCCTTAGAGTCTAGAAGTGTGAATGCACACAGTAGGTGCTCAGTAAATATTTGAATGAATGAGTAAGTGTATGTAAAGCATTAAGTGCTTTGCCTGGCAGTAATGCTCAATGCTCTGATGTATTATGTCAACACATTTTACACATAAAGAAACTGAGGCACAGAAGCAATTTCCCCTGGTGTTCAGAGCCCGTGAGTAGCTATTCTACTGTCACTATGTTAGTTCCCCTGCTTCCAGGGGAGAAGTGAAAGCAAGGATTCTTATCAGCTTCAAAGAACTCCAGATAGAAATCTGTGAAAACCCCGCACTTCTGCTTTAAACTCTATTCTTAGTTCACTCTTTCCTGGGCTGCCCCCTTTTGCTCCATCTTAATAAAAACAGATTCCAAAAAAAAGCTTGTATCCTGTGTGTCATCCTATGTCAAAAGAGTCATGAGACTTTACTCTCCAAGAGAAAAAAAGTCCAAAAAATCCAGGAGCTCATGGTAGGCTGAAAGTGTTAGTCGCTCAGTTGTGTTTGTCCAACTCTTTCAGACCCCATGGACTGTAGCCCACCGGGCTTCTCCGTCCGTGAGATTTTCCAGGCAAGAATACAGCAGTGGGTAGCCCTTCCCTTCTCCAAGGGATCTTTCTGACCCAGGGATAGAACCTGGGTCTCCTGCATTGCAGGCAGATTCTTTCCCATCTGAGCTAACAGGGAAGCCCTGGGAAGCTGAGGTTCTCATTAAAAAAACAGCAAGAACAAACCAAAAGAAAGATCTAGACCCCAACCACAGTCTTGATTCTGATTTTGCTTCTTTCAAATTCATAGAATGTGGTGAAACATAAATGTTACCAAGAAGCCTTCAGAAATTGTAAGGAAGTGATGTATAGCTTTGTCAATGAAACTTTGTTTAAACTACCTGGAATAGGGAACTGTCATTGATGTAGAAGAAAATGTTGTTTACTCTGACTCAAGGTCTTTCAGGAAAAGTCATGTAAAAGTGAGAAGGGATGTAGACCGTTATTGTTCACAAATTCTATGGAAAAAAATAAGAGGTACCTTTTATGGGTGCTGACTATGAAAATAGATTCTGGACTACTCTCAGAATGGGTTTCCTTACCCTTTCCTACAACTGACATGGTTAAGATGGTGTCTGAGGTCACCAGAGTGCAGGGGCTGCTTGAGTGGGATTAGAACTCCGAGGTGGGAGGTGGACACGTTGTGATGCACACGCTCAGCTTGCTGCCTCCTGGGCCTTCTAATTCACAGTTTTCCAATATGACGATATGACGCAAGACCCCACCATCTCAGTGAGTCCATAAATGGCTTCAGGATTAGCTATCCCATTTGAAAGTCCAGTGCAAAGAGAAAATGCAAGGGCCCTTATTCAAAAAGCATAAAGCATTTCAAGATAGTGACAGCAGGGCATAAATTAAGCACAGAACCCTTCTGAACTCATCCATGAAGCTGGAACCCTACATTTTTGAAACAAATTAATTGATTGATTGATTGATTTTTGGCAGTGTACTGGCTTAGTATTTGGCACACAGGCTTAGTTGATATGGGTGGGATCTTCCCGGACTGGGGATCAAATCCATATCCTCTGCACTGGAGGTGGATTTTTAACCACTGGACCACCAGGGAAGTCTGCTGCTGCTGCTAAGTCGCTTCAGTCATGTACGACCCCATAGATGGCAGCCCACCAGGCTCCTCTGTCCCTGGGTTTCTCCAGGCAAGAATACTGGAGTGGGTTGCCATTTCCTTCTCCAGGGGAAGTCTGGGGCCCTACATTTTATATAGACAGAGTTTGTGATGGAGCAGCATAAACAGATGGGCTTAGAGATGGGCTTACTTTGTATTCAGCTTCCAGTGATGCTATGGTTTCATTCATTCATTCCCTCTTTCAAGGAACATTCATTAGGTATCAGCTCTGTACCAGGCACAATGAAAACCCAAGCGAAAAACATAGCCCTCACCCCGTGGGTTCCAATGTAGAAACTAAGGAAAAACTGAATTTACCATTTAGGGTAACTGAGTGAAAATGAGAAATTTTGGGTTCTACAAGAGAAGCCAGGGGCCTTTAATCCTGGTTGAGGGAACTGCAGGAAGATCAATGGGACCAGAATGGAAAGTCTAGGCTGGGCCACAACAACCTGGTAAAGAGGGGAAACTGTGAGATCCACCTGAGTGAGAAGGGTCTGCTCACAATCTGTCCTGACAGAAGATTCATGAATAGACTTGCAGATCACTTTCCTTTTAGACAAGAATTCAATGTATTTCATTACAGAAGCATGTTATGTTTTCATTCAGAAATCAAGGAACACACAGATATGTAAAGTAAGAAGTAAAGGTCTTCCTTTCTTTCCTCTTAATCTGATTTCTAGAGGTCGTGACTTTTAACGTTTGGATACATACATATTTGCACAAAGGTAATGAATCTCTCATTGTTAAAGCAAGATAGAAAGATAGAGTCTTGCAAGCTATCTTATCATGGACCACTCTCTAAGTCAGTGCGTGCATGCTCAGTCGTGCCTGACTCTGTGAGCCTATGGACTGGAGCCTGCCAGGTTCCTCTGTCCATGGGATTTCCCAGGCAAGAATAACGGAGTGGGTTGCCATGCCCTCCTCCAGGGAATCTTCCTGACTCAGGGATCAAACCCAGGTTTCTTGCATCTTCTGCATTGGCAGGCAGGTTCTTTACCACTGAGCCACCTGGGAAGCCCTTCCTAAGTCAGAATAGAGATCAATTTCCTTTTTGAAATTATATCTTATTGTATAAATGAGCCACATGTAGTTTATTCTACTAACAGACATTTATTTCTAGTTTTCCTCTATTGTCAGGATGCTATGGTGAACATACTGAATGATTTATCCTTGGGTTGTGTCAAAGACTTTGGAAGATCGATTCTTAGACATGGAATTGCAGAGTCAAAGGCACACTGGGTGAGGTCAAGTACACAGTGGCTGAGAGGAGAACCCTTGGAGTTACATCTTGTGCGTTCCAATCCTATCTCCTTTTTTTACTAGCTGCGTGACCTTGAGAAAATTACTTAACTCTCGCTGCTTTATTTTCCTTGTCTGTAAAAGAATAGTACCTATGTATACTATCTATCTCTTAAAGCTGTTCTGAGCACTAAATGAGTTTAGCTGTATAAAGCCCCTACAATAGTAACCAACATTCAGTTCAGTTCAGTCACTCAGTTGTGTCCGACTCTTTGCGACCCCATGGACTGCAGCATTCCAGGCCTCCCTGTCCATCACCAGGTCCTGGAGCTTGCTCACACTCATGTCCATTGAGTCAGTGATACCATCCAATCATCTCATCCTCTGTTGTCCCCTTCTCCTCCCATCCTCAATCTTTCCCAGCATCAGGGTCTTTTCCAATGAGTTAGTTCTTTGCATCAGGTGGCCAAAGTATTAGAGTTTCAGCTTCAGCATCACTCTTTCCAATGAATATTGAGGGCTGATTTCCTTTAGGATGGACTGGTTGGATCTCCTTGCAATCCAAGGGACTCTCAAGAGTCTTCTCCAACACCACAGTTTAAAAGCATCAATTCTTCAGTGCTCAGCCTTCTTCACAGTCCAACTCTCACATCTATACATGACTACTGGAAAAACCATATCTTCAGCTAGATGGTCCTTTGTTGGCAAAGTAATGTCTCTGCTTTTTAACATGCTGTCTAGGTTGGTCATAACTTTCCTTCCGAGGAGCAAGCATCTTTTAATTTCATGGCTGCAGTCACCATCTGCAGTGACTTTGGAGCCCCTCATAATAAAGTCTGTCACTGTTTCCACTGTTTCCCTATCTATTTGCCATGAACTGATGGGACCAGATGCCATGATCTTCATTTTCTGAATGTTGAGCTTTAAGCCAACTTTTTCACTCTCCTCTTTCACTTTCATCAAGAGGCTCTTTAGCTCTTCTTCACTTTCTGCCATAAGGGTGGTGTCATCTGCATATCTGAGGTGATTGATATTTCTCCTGGCAATCTTGATTCCAGCTTGTGCTTCATTCAGCCCAGCATTTCTCATGATGTACTCTGCATAGAAGTTAAATAAGCAGGGTGACAATATACAGCTTGACGTACTCCTTTTCCTATTTGGAACCAGTCTGTTCCATGTCCAGTTCTAACTGTTGCTTCCTGACCTGCATATAGATTTCTCAAGAGGCAGGTCAGGTGGTCTGGTGTTCCCATCTCTTGAAGAATTTTCCAGTTTATGGTGATCCACACAGTCAAAGGCTTTGGCATAGTCAATAAAGCAGAAGTAGGTGTTTTTGTGGAACTCTCTTGCTTTTTTGATGATCCCATGGATTTTGGCAATTTGATCTCTGGTTCCTCTGCCTTTTCTAGATCCAGCTTGAACATCTGGGAGTTCATAGTTCACATACTGTTGAAGCCTGGCTTGGAGAATTTTGAGTATTACTTTGCTAGCGTGTGAGATGAGTACAGTTGTGTGGTAGTTTGAGCATTCTTTGGCATTGCCTTACTTTGGGATTGGAGTAAATACTGACCTTTTCCAGTCCTGTGGCCACTGCTGAGTTTTCCAAATTTGCTGGCATATTGAGTGCAACACTTTCACAGCATCATCTTTTCCGATTTGAAATAGCTCAACTGGAATTCCATCACCTCAGGAATTCACAATTCACGTACTGTTGAAGCCTGGCTTGGTGAATTTTGAGCATTTCTTGACTAGTGTGTGAGATGAGTGTTATTGTGTGGTAGTATGAGCATTCTTTGGCATTGCCTTTCTTTGGAATTGGAATGAAAACTGACTTTTTCCAGTCCTGTGGCCACTGCTGAGTTTTCCAAATTTGCTGACATCTTGAGTGCAGCACTTTGACAGCATCATCTTTTTGGATTTGAAATAGTTCAGCTGGAATTCCATCACCTCCACTAGCTTTGTTCATAGTGATGCTTTCTAAGGCCCACTTGTCTTCACATTCCAGGATGTCTGGCTCTAGGTGAGTGATCACACCATCGTGATTATCTGGGTCATGAAGATCTTTTTTGTATAGGTCTTCTGTGTATTCTTGCCATTTCTTCTTAATATATCTTCTGCTTCTGTTAGGTGTAATGGCACCCCACTCCAGTACTCTTGCCTGGAAAATCCCACGGATGGAGGAGGCTGGTGGGCTGCAGTCCATGGGGTCGTTAAGAATCAGACACAACTGAGCGACTTCACTCTCGCTTTCACTTTCTGTGTATTCTTGCCACCTCTTCTTAATATATTTTCTGCTTCTGTTAGGTCCGTATCATTTCTGTCCTTTATTGATCCCATCTTTGCATGAAATTTTGCCTTGTATCTCTAATCTTCTTGAAGAGATCTCTAGTCTTTCCCATTCTATTGTTTTCCTCTATTTCTTTGCACTGATCACTGAGGAAGGCTTTCTTATCTCTCCTTGCTATTCTTTGGAACTCTGTATTCAGATGGGTATATCTTTCCTTTTCTCCTTTGCTTTTTGCTTCTCTTCCTTTCTCAACTATTTGTAAGGCCTCCTCAGACAACCATTTTGCCTTTTTGCATTTCTTTTTCTTGGAGATGGTCTTGATTACTGTCTCCTGTATAATATCACAAACCTCTATCCATAGCTCCTCAGGCACTCTGTCTATCAGATCTAACCCCTTGAATCTATTTGTCACTTCCACTGTATATCGTAAGGGATTTGATTTAGGTCATACCTGAATGGTCTAGTGATTTTCCCTACTTTCTTCAATTTGAGTCTGAATTTGGTAATAAGGAGTTCATGATCTGAGCCACAGTCAGCTCCTGGTCTTGTTTTTGTTGACTGTATAGAGCTTCTCCATCTTTGGCTGCAAAGAATATAATCAATCTGATTTTGGTGTCGACCATCTGGTAATGTCCATATGTAGTGTTTTCTCTTATGTTGTTGGAAGAGGGTGTTTGCTATGACCAGTGTGTTCTCTTGGCAAAACTCTATTAGTCTTTGCTCTGCTTCAATCCGTATTCCAAGGCCAAATTGGCCTGTTACCCCAGGTGTTTCTTGACTTCCTACTTTAGCATTCCAGTCCCCTAGAATGAAAAGGACATCTTTTTTGGGTGTTAGTTCTAAAAGGTCTTGTAGGTCTTCATAGAACTGTTCAACTTCAGCTTCTTCAGCATTACTGGTTGGGGCATAGACTTGGGTTACTGTGATATTGAATGGTTTGCCTTAGAAACAAACAGAGATCATTCTGTCGTTTTTGAGACTGCATCCAAATACTGCATTTTAGATTCTTTTGTTGACTATGATGGCTACTCCATTTCTTCTAAGTGATTCTTGCCCACAGTAGTAGATATAATGGTCATCTGAATTAAATTCACTCATTCCAGTCCATTTTAGTTCACTGATTCCTAGAATGCTGACATTCACTCTTGTCATCTCCTATTTGACCACTTTCAATTTGCCTTGATTCATGGATCTAACATTCCAGGTTCCTATGCAATATTGCTCTTTACAGCATCGAACTTTACTTCTGTCACCAGTCACATCCACAAATGGGTGTGGTTTTTGCTTTGCCTCTGACCCTTCAGTCTTTCTGGAGTTATTTCTCCACTGATCTCCAGTAGCATATTGGGCACCTACCGATCTGGGGAGTTCATCTTTCCATGTTCTATCTTTTTGCCTTTTCATACTGTAATGGGGTTCTCGAGGCAAGAATACTGAAGTGGTTTGCATTCCCTTCTCCAGTGGACCACGTTTTGTCAGAACTCTCCACCGTGACCCATCAGTCTTGGGTGGCCCTACACGGCATGGCTCATAGTTTCGTTGAGTTAGACAAGGCTGTGGTCCATGTGATCACATTGGTTGGTTTTCTGTGATTGTGGTTTTCAGTCTGTCTGCCCTCTGATGGAGAAGGATAGAGGCTTATGGAAGCTTCCTGATGGGAGAGACTGACCGAGAGGGAAACTGGGTCTTGTTCTGATGGGCGGGGCCAGCTCAGTAACTCTTTAATCCAATTTTCTGTTGATGGGTGGAGCAACAAACATGGAGTAGCTCTATTTCTTTTTTTTTAATTATTATTATTATTTTACTTTTTGACCATGCTCTATGGTAGTGCCCTGACCAGGGATCAATTCCATGCCCCCAGCATTAGAAATGTGAAGTCCTAACCACTGGATCACCAGGGAAGTCCCTGGAGTAGCTCTACTTCTATTAGTCCTTATTATTATATTGTATTAGCTCTTATTAAACCTTGATAGATACCACCAAATTACTCAACAAAAAGGCTGAACCAACTTAGACTCCCCCGATAGTGTATGAAAAAGCCTTCTTCCACACTCTTGTCAATGGGCCCTTGTTTGGTTGGTTTGTTTAACAAGCATTTTTTTTTCTTCTTTTTTGTAAAAACCAAACAAAAACTTTCACTTCTTTAAAGTGATAAAGTCTGGCTTATCAGTTTTGTTTGTGTGTGTGTTTCATGTTGTACCTAGAAAGGCTCTGCCTAAGCCACAGTCATGCTAAATTACTCTTAGGATTTCTTATAAGAGTTTTATGTCTTATGTTTAGGTTTGTAATCCATTTTGAGTTCATTTCTGTGTCCAGTTCAAGGAAAGGACCCAACTTCATTCATTTGCCTATTTAGTCATCCAGTAGAAATGGCAACCCACTTCAGTGTTCTTGCCTGGAGAATCCCAGGGATGGGGGAGCCTGGTGGGCTGCCGTCTATGGAGTTGCACAGAGTCAGACATGACTGAGCGACTTAGCAGCAGCTGCAGCAGCACTTATTGAACAGGTGATTTTTTTCTCCCATGGATTTGTCTTAGCACCCTTGTTGAAAATCAGCTGATCATAAGACTTCCTTGGTGGTCCAGTGGCTAATGCAGAGGGCCTGGTTCAATTCCTGGTCAGGGGACTAGATCCCACGTGCAGCAACCAAGAGTTCAGGCATCACAACTAAAGTTTCCACATGCCGCAGTGAAGATCGAAAATTCCAAGCACCACAACTAAGGTTCAGCACAGCCAAATAAATAAATAGACACTAAAAAACAACAACAAAAAAAGATGAAGAAAATCATCTGACCATAAATGCAAGAGTTTATTTTTGAACTCTCAATAATCCTGCTCTATTGATCTATACATCTATCCTTATGCCAGAATCACACTGTCTTGATTATTATAGGTTTGCAGTTAAGTTTTTAACTGCAAAATGTGAGTCCTCCAACCCTGTTCTTCTTTTTCAAGATTATTTGGTTATTCTGGTTTGCCCTCAGACTTTTTACGTTAAATTTAACACTGTGTTTCAAAACTCTGAAATACCCTTCTCCTTTCTTTTAATGTCTCTGCTAGTCAGTATTGCCAGCTTCCTCTGCCCACTAACTTTCAATTTCTCTGACTTTATCCTCTTCACAGGAGGTCCAAATGTCTCTCATTTCCCAAATGTCCCAACTCAATGTCATTTACTACCTACAGAGTCCAGGTCCCCCCAGATAGCAACAGGGAGCTGTGCTTCCTGACCCCCACCCTTACGCGGCCCCTCCTTGTGAAGTATGGACTGACTCGGTGACTTGCCTGGGCCAGTAGAATTTGGTGCAGGTAATGTTCTGGGATTTCTGAGCCGTGGCATTAAGCAAGTCTACATCTCTGTGCTCCCAATGCCAGGGGCCCAGGTTCGATCCCTGGTCAGGGAGCTAGATCCCACATGACATGGCTAAGTGTTGGTATACTGTAACTAAAACCTGGTGCCATGGAAGGAAGGGAAGAAAGAAGGGAGAGAGAGTAAAGAGAGTCTGCTTGTGTGCTTTTGGAAATGTTGAATAGCCTTGTAAGAAGTCCAGCATACTCAGTGGAAAGAATATGTGAAGAGGCCATGTACAGATGCCATAGAGAGAGACACAGACCATATGAAGAGATGCCCAGGCATCCCAAGTGGCATGAGTGAGCCTCCCTGCCATCTAAGAGACCCCAAACAAGGACTGACTAGCTAAGCTCAGTCAAGCCATGACAATACAATGGTGACTCTGTTTTTTTTTTTTTTTAACAGTGACTGTTTTAAAGCCACTAAATTTTGTGGTGGTTTTTGAAATAGTAATAGATCACTGAAACAGAAACCTCAGCTACGCTCAACGACAAACAGTGAGAGTGCCAAATTCTAACCACTAGACCAGATGAATAAACAGCAAAGCCCTATTGCACAGTACAGGGAAATAGACCCAATATCTTGTGATAAATCAGAATGGAAAAGAATATGAAGAATATATATGTATATGTATAGCTGAGTCATTTTGCTATACAGCAGAAATTAAATGCAACATTGGGTTTCCCTCATAGCTCAGTCAGTAAAGAGTCTGCACGCCAATGCAGGAGACCCAGGTTCAATCTCTGGGTCAGGAAAATCCTCTGGAGTTGGAAATGGCAACCTGCTTCAGTACGCTTGCCTGGAGAATCTCGTGGACAGAGAGGTCGCAAAGCGTCGGACACGACTGAGCGACTAAACCACCACCACTAAACACGACACTGTAAATAAACTACACTTCAATTAAAAAAAAAAAAAAGACAAACCATGAATTACTTAACCTCTCTAAGCCTCAGGTTTCTGATCTGTAATCATAACAGGGCAACTCCTCATGGGTTTCTGAGAAGATTAAATGAGATCATGTATATACAGCTCGTAGCCACATGCCTGGCACAAAGCAAGCAGTTGATAAATGAAAGCTATTGTTATTTTTTAATTTTAAAAAGTAGTTCCATCCTGCTCTGGGGCACATTCCAGTTGTGATAAGAGAACTAAGAAGGGAGATTGAGTTCATGGTGAAAGTCGTAAATGTTAAGTGGAGTTCCCCCAAACTTGGTGGAATCACTGCCTGAGCTGTTGAAATGAATCACTAAAACAAGTTTCTGTACAACTCATGCACTAGTAAGGGGAAAAAATGCATAAAAGGAAGACAGGAGCAAGATAAAACATGCCCGTGACACAGTAGTAAGACTGGGAATTCCACAGCAGGGCCAGGATCCAGGGGGGCCGGGATTGACACTCTTTCTGAGCAGCTGTGAACTTGGATTTAGAATCCTAGGATGTGAGAGCTAGAAGGGATCTGGAAGATGGTCCCATCTTCCACATTACACATGGGAAATTCAGGGGTTAAGAGGTTTCATAGGTAATGACGTAGCCAGAAAAAAGCATCCAGGGTCTCCAACTTCTCTCTCTTTCTTTTTTTCCAAATGAAGCAATAACTATTCTTGTTTTTTCCTAATTTTATCCAAATATTATGAAATTATAAAACTTTCAAAGGTTGACAGAGTGGGGGAAGGGGAGGGTGGGACGAATCGGGAGAGTAGTATTAACATATATAGTCTGCTGAGGCTGCTAAGTCGCTTCAGTCGTGTCCGACTCTGTGCGACCCCACAGACAGCAGCCCATCAGGCTTCCCCATCCCAGGGATTCTCCAGGCAAGAACACTGGAGTGGGCTGCCATTGCCTTCTCTGATATATACACTACCAAGTGTGAAATAGATAGCTGGTCGGGAGCTGCTGTAAAGCACAGGGAGCTCAACTCAGTGTTCCGTGATGACCTAGAGAGGTGAGAGGGAGGCTCAAGAGGGAGAGGATATATTTATACTTACAGATGATTCACATTGCTGTACAGCAGAAACTAACACAGCATTGGAAAGCAATCAACTTCCAATTAAAATTTTTAAAAGTAATCAAAATAAACAGACAAATAACAGTTTATGAGGGGAAAGAAGAATCAGGGGATTGGAATTGACATATACAGACTAAGTATAAAATAGGTAACTAATGAGAACCTGCTGTACAGCACAGAAACTCTACTCAGTGCTCTGTGGTGACCTGAATGTGAAGGAAATCCAAAACAGAGGGGATCTATATGTCCTGATAGCTGATTCAGCTTGCTGTACAGTAGAAAGTAACACAACATGGTAAAGTAACTATGAAGTGAAGTGAAATCGCTCAGTCGTGTCCGACTCTTTGAGACCCCATGGACAGTAGCCTGCACCAGGCTCCTCCGTCCATGGGATATTCTAGGCAAGAGTGCTGGAGTGAGTTGCCAAAAATTAAAAACAAAACAGAAAGAAAATCTTACAAAAGGAAGATCTCTTGCAAATTCCAGCTCCTGGAAATAACTATTGTGAATAGTTGGATTTTCTGACTCTTAGCTAATAAAGGCCCTTAGGGTTACTTTCTAAATGTCACCGACAAGTCCACATTCATCTGAGAAGGGAGCAGGATATTGACAGGCATCAAGGGTAGGAAACAAATGCTAGTCATTTCACTTGAGCCTTACCACACCCACACAATGTGACCTCAATCTGGTGCAGCCTTACAGATGGGGCAATAATATAATAAGAGGCAGTGTAGTGTATTGGTTAGGGATGCAGGCTTTGAAGCCAGTGCCAGATTCAAATCTTATGATCTGTGTAGCCTTGACTATATATACGGCCAACTTCTGTGAGCTTCACTTTCCTCATTTCGAAATAAAAGTCAGTAGTAGTCCCTCCCTCATGGACTGAAGTCAGGGGGAAACAAGCGAATGTATTTAAAGCACAGAGCATGCCACCCGACATGCAGGAAGCTCTCCCTAGCACGACTGCCCACGTCATCTTCATCGTCTTCATCACCAGCTTCATCATCAAGAGCCACTGCTCCCTACGTGAGCCTAATATTAGATCATCTAGACTCCCGTTTACTGGGAGGCGTCTACAGACCCCTATGGCAGAACCTGGGTGTGAAACTAAAGAAACAAATGTCTGGGACTTCCTGGTAGTCCAGTGATCAAGACTCTACACTTCCACCGCAGAGGGAGCAGGTTCGATCCCTGGTCCAGGACTAAGATCTCTCATGCCGCATGCTGTGGCCAAATTTTCAAAGATAAAAATAAACAAATGTCTTAGTTCTCACTCAGAGTAGAAGCAACACACCTGAGAACTTGCACAGCAAGAATTCATCAGACCAAAATATTCCAGGATAGAAATGTTCTGTAAGGATTTATATACCCAGTTATACTGAAAAGGAAGAAAATGATGTGTGAAATGGTGACCTCCTGCAAGGTAGAGTTCAAAGTCTTCTTAGGTCCTCAAAGTTTAATTTTGTAAAAATGGAGGTTTTTGAAGTTATCACGCACATTGGGCTTCGCTGGCGGCTCAGTGGTAAAGAAGCTGCCTGCCAAGGAAGGAGACATGGATTCGATCTCTGATCTGGGAAGATCTCATTTGCTGTAGAGCAACTAAACCCATGGGCCACAACTACTGAGCCTGCGTGCTAGAGCCTGGGAACCACAAGTACTGAACCCAAGTGCCGCAACTACTGAAACCTGGCACCCTAGAGCCTGTGTTCTGCAACAAAAGAAGCCACAGCAAGAAGAAGCCTGAGCACCACAACTAGAGAGTGGTCCGCACTCAAAAGCCAGAGCAGCAATGAAGACTCAGTACAGCCAAAATTAAGTAAAATTTATTAAAAAATAAATCTATAAATAAATAACATTTAAAAAAATCGAAAATACCCTGCACATTGTGAGGGAGGTTGTATATGGGGACAGCTGGTAAACAGGAACTCGCTGTACTTTCTGCTCACTTTTGCTGGGAATTTAAAACTGCTCTAAAAAATAAAGCTTATTAATTTTAATAAATCACATCCTTAATGATAAATTACTTGAGCATGGAGGCAATTTAAAATCTAACACAAACAAAGGAAAAATCCAACTTATTGTAACATAACCCTGGCAAACCAAACTGGGTTCAAGTTTTCAAGCATCTTATGAAACGGCATGCTGCTCTCAAATAGCTTTTCCCCCACCCCCTCTTAGCTGGGAATTAATTGCAGCATTCTGGTGTAGAAAGGCAATCCATGCTGTACGGAAAAGATGGCCTGAAAACTTCAAATGCAACACATCTGTCCTCATAAAATACTGCTGCTGCTGCTGCTAAGTCGCTTCAGTCGTGTCTAACTCTGTGCGACCCCATAGACGGCAGCCCACGATGTACTAGACAATTACTATTCTCTTGGCCTTCTGTCCCCCCTCAAAAATCACACACACACTACCGTTTATTAAAACACATGCCTGCAGATATCCCATGCAAATTCTTCATGCTTCTGTTGAGCACAGTAAGTTAACTTTGCTGTTGTTGTTTTGTTCATTATGCAAGGCAACCACATGACTGTGAATTAATTCTCCTGTGCTAAGTATTCAGTATACGGGCACACAGGCTTACACATTTCAGTAATTCACAATGACAGTTGGCTTGCCCAAGCATATTCTTTACATTTAGAAAATTCTGTGGGTTCCTGTCTCCCCCGGGGGATTTTTTTTTTATTACTTGTTTATGCAAACAGGTTGCACAAGAGCCTTGCTGGCTTCTTTTTTTTTTTTTTCCTTAAAGTGATTTCGTAGTTTCCTGGTAACCATTCAGTCATCTGTTTCAACACTCTGACATGACATAAAGGCGAGCGCTGAACCACAGGTTCGCCACCCAGACCCGCACCTCGTTCTCTGAGCCTTGGCTAGGTGAGCTGCTCCCTGGCGCCAACGCGGTTCACTCATGAACCCTTCCCAACTGCAGAACCATTTTCTGAAAATAGGCGAAAAGAACTGCTGTGTGTTCCGCGATGACTTCATTGCCAAAGTGCTGCCGCCGGTCGTGGGGCTGGAGTTCGTGTTCGGGCTCCTGGGCAATGGCCTTGCCCTGTGGATTTTCTGCTTCCACCTCAAGTCCTGGAAAGCCAGCCGGGTTTTCCTGTTCAACTTGGCCGTGGCTGACTTTCTCCTGATCATCTGCCTGCCGTTCCTGGCGGACAACTACGTGCGGAGGTGGGACTGGAAGTTTGGGGAGATCCCCTGCCGGCTCATGCTCTTCATGCTGGCCATGAACCGCCAGGCAGCATCATTTTCCTCACCGTGGTGGCCGTGGATAGGTACTTCCGGGTGGTCCATCCCCACCACGCCCTGAACAAGATCTCCAATCGGACAGCGGGCATCATCTCCTGCCTCTTGTGGGGCATCACCATCGGCCTGACGGTCCACCTCCTGTACAGAACGAGGTTGATCGAGAATCAGGGTTCAAAACTGTGCAGCAGCTTCAGCATCTGCGATGCCTTCCGCTGGCACGATGCCATGTTCCTCCTGGAGTTCTTCGTGCCCCTGGGCATCATCCTGTTCTGCTCAGTCAGAATTGTCTGGAGCCTGCAGCAGCGGCAAATGAACAGACACGCCAAGATCAAGCGGGCTATCAACTTCATCATGGTGGTGGCCATTGTCTTCATCATCTGCTTTCTGCCCAGCGTGGCCGTGCGCATACATATTTTCTGGCTCTTGCGCAAGGCTGGCACGGAAAACTGTGACATCTATCGTTCAGTGGACCTGGCGTTTTACATCACCCTCAGCTTCACCTATATGAACAGCATGCTGGACCCTTTGGTGTACTACTTCTCCAGCCCATCTTTCCCCAACTTCTTCTCCACCTTGATCAACCGCTGCCTGCAGAGGAAGGGGCCAGATGAGTTGGATAACAACCGCAGCACCAGCGCCGAGCTCACCGGGGATCTGAGCACTACCAAGAACGTTCCCGAGGCTTTGATGGCCAATCTCAGTGAGCCGCAGAGCCCCTCTTATCTGAATCCAGTCTCCAGTTAAAAAAGCCAAGCCAAGAAGGGAGATGATCATCAAGGACCAGGATCTCTGGAGAAGCAGTTTGGCTGATGCACGGAGTAACAGAGCCTTGGTCTGTGGTTTCCCAGAACTTCCAGATTCAGAGAAGCAGATTTAGGGCATCGGTGTGACAGCGTGGGCTGCTTGCCTATAGTGTTGTCTCCACAGGAACCTTGGGGAATGGAGGATGAAGCTTCCAGGTGTCTAAGACTGCTGTTCAATCTTGGACATTTGCAGAACTGAAGATGGCAAACTGTCCACATTTCTGCTGCTGGAGTGTTGGAGCCACAGAGAGGCCCACTGGCACCTGGGACTCAACAGGGCCTCTTCCTGTTACCTGCCTGAGGCTTGTTTGGTTCTCAGCTCCTGGGGCAATGTCTAGCTTCTTGTGGGCTCCCACTGGGATAAGGAAAGCTGTGACTGGAGGGGAATTATTGCATGTGAAGGGAGCCCTGGCATCATGAAACAAGCCAGGAGGTCACCTGGGCTCGGTGGAACCTATCCTTCTTTCAGCCATGATTTGGCAGAAACAGACCAGATAGAGAGATTCATGAACTTCTGTTAGTATCTGAGTTTCACAGTGGTGGTAAGAAGGGCTTTTCTCCAGGAGGGTCTGAGCAGAACAGTGTTACTAAGCAAAAGGAAATGGCATTTATGCTACAACCTGCAGCCAATCCATTCCTCTTCTGTTTACACTAATCTGAAGGTTGAGCAGTTAAAAAGCCTCCAGGGAGAAAGCAGCTTCCCACCTCTGTTTGCTTTTATCACTCAAAGGGAAATGCTGCCCTATGGTTAGAGGGGGGAAAGATTTCCTCCTGGTTCATTTGCTTGTGTTTCTGTTCTTATAAGAAATCTACCCCTTCAATAAACTTTGATATGAGACACACAGTCTGGTGTTGCATGTGTCTGGGTGATGGTTCACAGACATGGACTTCTTACTTAAGCGGAGACCTTTATGGGTTGTTAACTGTGCCCTGGAAGAAAAAAAAATGCCACATACTGTAAAGTGTAAGAAAAGGATGTGGAATCTGAGCCGCAACATGAGGTAATTAAGTCAAAAATTACATATGTGTTAGAACAAGGACGGGAAAGAGTTGGGAATAAATAGAAGTGATTTAATCTGGAAGGGCAGTACAGACAGGATTGCAAGAGCACTTTGCTTTTATTTAGGGGTGACGAATACTGCTAATGGTATGGTGAATGCTGCTATTAGTATTTGTGTATCAAAAAAAAAGGAATCTGGCCAGGCTGGGATTTTTGCATAGGAGGGGGAGAGAGACCTTCCTACAGAATGGTTTCAGTTCCCAATGCTGGGAAGGAAAGGAGATGTACTGGTTTGAGGTGGTGATCGGTCCAAGTTTCTGTTACATGCTCATTTCCACTCATTGTTCTTTAGCAAGATGAGGCTTGCTTTGACATAGTAACTTGGATGCCGATAAGGAAGGCAGATACGCAGACTCCTGGCTCCAGTGGAATGGCAGAAAAGGAAGAAAGATGGATATTTTGAGGTTCTGAAGTGTTTTCTGAGCAGTTCGCTTGTCTGATTTTTCAGTTAACTCCTAGAGACTGAAAGTTAAAAGCAGAGATCATTTTTCTTAAAGAGGAAGAGATGATCAGAGAAGATCTCAGAGGAAAGCAGGGATTCCCCCAGCCTCAGATGCATGAGTCAGCAGGGAACCCGTTTGTGAAACTCCTATTTGTTCAGAACAACCAAACAACTCACATTCGTCCTTTTGTTCATTCATCCCATCAGCTTGATGCTTAAAGCTCAGTTTCTCTGTACACCAGTGCCGAATCGAATCTTGGAGGCAGAGATTTGGGTGAAGTAGAAAAGAACAGCTTTATTGTTTTGCCAGGCAAAGAGGGCTAAAAGCGGGCTAATGATTTCAAAACCGTGTGTCCCTATTTGGGGAAGATAGTGAAAAGTTTTACAGTAATTGTTCAAAGAGGAGGGCATGATCAGCTTGTGGACATTCTTCTGGTGGGTTGGTGGTGAAGTAAGTGGGAGTCAGCACCATCAGCCTTCAAGTATGGTGTCTACATGCTGGTGGGCACCATAGCGTCATTAATTGTTAACTTCTCCCACCTGGAGGGGGTTTCAGTGTCAGCAAAATGGCTCAAAGATATTGTCGTATGTTTCCCCAGTCAGGAAACAGGACTTTGCCCCAGGGCTGCTCTTGACTGTTTCTGCCTGGTGTGGCATCTCCTTCCTTCTCTAGTTAACAACTGCTTGGGTCTGCCCATTGGAACTCGGGGAAGTTTGTGGAAGCTGAATGAAAGCTGTTTTCTATAATCAGGAAATAGGGGAAACAGAAAGTCCTTGTGCCCAGGAGCCCCACAGGGCCCTGCTTGGCATCAAGTTTTTATGTATTAAGCACCAACAGTGTGCTGTGGCATTCTGAATGGTTGGCGGAAACAGAGCAAGGAACAAGTTCCCCGAGATCTTTTTCTCCTAGAGCTTACATTCACACTGGGGAGGTGGCCAGACAAGAGGTGAACAAATAAATGGAAAGGAAGCCTGGGACGACTGTAAGGACCATGAAGCCAACAAAGCAGGATGACAGGCTAAAATAGGCGTGGTGCTGGGATGACTGGGATGTGACCAAGAGCTGAGCCATGAGTGATGAGACGGAGCAAACAATGTGAGAATCTGGAGGAAGGGCATCTAGGCGGAGGGGATGGTAAATGCAGAGGCCCTCGGGTGTGTGAGTCTTCTAGTCTCCCAGGGCTGCCATAACAAAGTAACACAAATTTGGTGGCTTAGAAAAACAAAAACTTGGGGTTTCCCTGGTGATCCAGTGGTTAAGAATCCACCGTCCAATTCAGGGGACATGAAGGATTCAATTTCTGGTTGGGAAAGTAAGATCCCATGTGCCACGGGGCAGCTAAGCCCACACTCTGCAACCAGAGAGAAGCCCGTGCACCACAACTAAGACCTGACACAGCTGAAAGTGAAAATAGATAAATACTTGGGGAGAAAAGGCAAAACAGTATTCTGACAGTTCTGGAGCCCGGGAGTCCACATCAGGGGGTCAGCAGGACTGATTACTTCTGGATGCTCTAAGGAGAATCCACCTCATGCCCCACTCCTAGCTTCTATGGGCTATCAGGAATGTCCTTAACATTCCTGGGCCTGTAGACACATCACTCCAGTCTCTGCCTCCATCTTCACATTGTTATGGACCAGGATTCTTGGCCTCCTTAATCAACAGAAATTGATAAGTGGCCAGACAAGAAATTCAGGCAAGGCTTTATTAGGGCCCTTGTGGCACAAGGTGGGGAGTGAGAGCAAGTAACAGGTTCTCTTGCTGGCTTGCCCTTGAAGAGGGGTGAGCTTGTTCCTTATATGGGGTGAAGGTAGGGTGTGTTCAGGGGTCATTCCAGTGGGATGGCTTAGATGGTTTGCGACCCCTTTCGTGGTGATGTGTGCAGGGGGCATGCACGTCACCCTGCTTTTGATCCCACCTCTTCAGAAGCGGCAGTTGGGTTTTGATCTTTTTAGTATCTTTTTGTCCATAATTTATCCCAACTGCACAGGTACACAGTTATTTTTAGTATCCCATAGCTTCTTGTATTGTGTTGCTGGAGGAGACATTTGTCTAAGTGTTGGCACTGCAGCAAAGGGTCCCAGGCCCCCAGCTGTCTTAGCATGCCTTCTTTTCTCCATGTCTCTGTGTCTTCTCCTTCTCTGTCTCTTATACAAACACTTGCCACTGGATTGAGGGACCACCCCAACCCAGGATGATCTCAGCTCGACATCCTTCCCTTAATTACATCTGCAAAGATTACATCTGCAAAGCCCCTTGTTCCAAATAAGGTCATGTTCTGAGATCTTGGGTGGACATAGCTTTTGGGGAGCCCAAGTCAACCCACTGCAGTGAGGAACAGAGGTGAGGTCAGATGACTGGGTACAGTGAGTGTGGAGTCTTCTACCCAGTGAGATAAAGAACCCTGTTGTGTGAAAATAACAAAAGATTTGAGAAAAAGATCATACCATATTAAAGGGAAAAGAGGTTAAAAACAAGATAGGATCTTTGTTCTTTTTAAAAAGCTGTCTATGTATATATGCCTGGAACAGCAGATTAGAAAAACATACATTGCAGCCTTAACTTTGATTCTACCTGGGTGATGAGGTTAGTGATGATTTTCACTCGTCCATCTGACTTTTCCTTAGTATCATCTTCCTATCATCTTTCTTGATCATCAACAATAGTTATTAAGAGAGCAGTCTCCCAAAGGGAACCCGTCTACACCATTGGCGGGAATGTAAATAGGTGCAGGTACTGTGGAAAACAATATGGGGTCTCCCTAAGAAACTAAAAATAGAGTTACGACATGAACAGCAGTCCCGCTCCCGGGCACATATCGGGTGAAACTCAAATTTGAAAAGATACACTCACCCCAATGTTCACCACTATTCACAATAGCCAAGACATGGAAGCAATCCAAGTGTCCACCCACAGATGAATATACAATTCAGTGTGCTATATACAATGGGATATTATTCAGCTGTAAAAAAATAATGAAATAATGCCATCTGAAGCAACATGGATGGACCTAGAGATTATTATATGAAGTGAGGTAAGTCAGACAGAGAAAGACTGATACTGTGGATAACGTATGTGGAGTCTGAAATATGACACAGATGAACATATTTATGAAACAGAAATGGACTCACAGACATAGAAAACAAATGTACAGCTACCAAAGCAGAAAAGTGATGGGGGGGGGATAAATTAGGAATTTGGGATTATCAGATACAAACTACTTATTTACTATGTTTATCTACATATAAAGTAGAGAAACAACAAGATCCTACTGTATAGCACAGGGAACTATATTCAATGTCTTATAATAATCCATAATGGAAAAGAATGTGTACCTATATATGAATAACTGAATCACTTTGTTGTATTTACTCAAAACTAACACAAGATTGTAAATCAACTATACTTCCATTTGAAAAAAGAGAGAAAGAGCAATCTCTTAAATTCTGTTTCCCTGTCCAGGAGAATGCCAAAAGAGAGCAAGCACAACTTGCTCTGTACAACTTGCTCAAGCACAACTTCCCTAGCAGTACAGTAGTTAAAGACTACCCTTCCACTCCAGGGCATGGATTCAGTTTCTGGTTGGAGAACTATCAATAAGATCCTACACGCCGCACTGCTGCTGCTGCTAAGTCGCTTCAGTCGTTTCCAACTCTGTGCGACCACATAGACAGCAGCCCACCAGGCTCCCCTGTCCCTGGGATTCTCCAGGCAAGAACACTGGAGTGGGTTGCCATTTCCTTCTCCAACATGCTGCACAGTTCAGGCAAAAAATTAAAAATAAAAAAATGAGAGCAAGCAATAATGTTCTGGGTAAACCAATGATGTGGTCTATTCAGTCTCAAATTGTGTGTGATACAATGTTTGTGTGTGTGTAACTCTAGGTATGCAAGTCTGTGTATCTATATATGTATTGGAAGGGCCAGTCATCATCATTTATGCATCTCTTTTTCACTGATTTCTCTTTATTTTGGAAGATACTAGTTCTTGGGGTCATGAGTTCCATGAGTTTCACTCTCTGTTGGACTTCCTGCTAGCTGCCCCCAAACAACGTCTTCTAAGCTTCAGGAGATTAATTATCCCTATGTCCAGAACCATAAAATCAGGGGTACAAAATCATGTTTGTTTCTGACTTTATGAACTCCTTTGCCTTTCCAAATTTATTAGCCTGTCTGCCCCAGGGCACCTTGTATGAAGGGAGGGGATTAAAACTGCACCTGGTATAAACATGCCTTTAATATTCAAAACACTTCCTAACTTGGTCTATGGAACTTACAGCAAGCAGCTGCAATTCACAGAAGGTCCCTCAGGCCCCAGCTCACTTCTCTCTTCCCCTGCTTTGCTTCTGTAATCAGTCTTTAGCTGAGGGATTTGACTAACAATGTGCCTTGGTGAAGCACTGCTGCTGCTGCTGCTGCTGCTAAGTCACTTCAGTCATGTCCGACTGTGTGCGACCCCATAGACGGCAGCCCACCAGGCTCCGTCGTCCCTGGGATTCTCCAGGCAAGAACACTGGAGTGGGTTGCCATTTCCTTCTCCAGTGCATGAAAGTGAAAAGTGAAAGTGAAGTCGCTCAGTCGTGTCCAACCCTCAGCGACCCCATGGACCGCAACCTACGAGGCTCCTCCGACCATGGGATTTTCCAGGCAAGAGTACTGAAGTGATAACTTGGTCTATGGAACTTACAGCAAGCAGCTGCAATTCACAGAAGGTCCCTCAGGCCCCAGCTCACTTCTCTCTTCCCCTGCTTTGCTTCTGTAATCAGTCTTTAGCTGAGGGATTTGACTAACAATGTGCCTTGGTGAAGCACTGCTGCTGCTGCTGCTGCTGCTAAGTCACTTCAGTCATGTCCGACTGTGTGCGACCCCATAGACGGCAGCCCACCAGGCTCCGTCGTCCCTGGGATTCTCCAGGCAAGAACACTGGAGTGGGTTGCCATTTCCTTCTCCAGTGCATGAAAGTGAAAAGTGAAAGTGAAGTCGCTCAGTCGTGTCCAACCCTCAGCGACCCCATGGACCGCAACCTACGAGGCTCCTCCGACCATGGGATTTTCCAGGCAAGAGTACTGAAGTGGGGTGCCATTGTGCCTTCTTTGTGGTGAAGCACTAAGTACTGGCAATTGACCATTTACAAATCAATGGAGATATGGGTCGTCTCCTGCTTCCCCATCTTTTAGTTAAAATTGATGACTTTTTCAAACTGGAAAGAAATTTTTGATGAAATTCTTTAGTGGTTGAAGCTGGGCTGTTTGTGTTACTGGAAATTCCTTTCTCTCTCTCTCGTGGCATGGAAAGATGCCTTACTGTAATTGTTTAACTCCAGATACTTATGGATGAAGTAACCGAGATACACTTATATGAACTTGAAAAAGAAAAAGAGAAGAAATATTGTGATGTATCTCACAGAAACTAACAGAGAATTAAATCAGGCACAGGCAGACCCAGAAGACCAGTTCACGGCTCTTTACTCCAGCTCTAACCATAAACATGAGTCAACCCTCAATACCTGTGTCTCTCAGGTCAGAGTCTCATTCGAGAGAATCAAATTCATCCCAAACCACACTTTATAAAAGGGTCAGGAGGACAACCATCAGCAGCAGCTATGTAAAGTCTCTTTTTTTTTCTTCTAGTTTTACGCAGACATAATTGACACACAGCACTGCGGAAGTTTAAGGTGTACAGCATAATGATCTGACTTACATACATCATGGAATGATGACCACAATAAGTTTAGTGAAGATCCATCATCTCGTATAGATACAAAATTAAAGAAACAGGAAAAAACGTTTCCTGTGATTAGAGCTCTTCTTAGGATTTATCCCCTTAACAGCTTTCATCTGTAACATAGAGCAGTGTTAATTATATCTATGGGGTTGTACATCACATCCTAGGAGTTATTTATCTTATAACTGGATGTTTGTACCATTTGACTATCTTCATCCAATTTCTCCATCTCCACCCCTACCTCTAGTAACCACTAAAGGGTATTTTTATTTATTATTATTTCTAAAAAATTTATTTATTTATTTATTTGGCTGTGTAGGTCCCAGCTGCAGCACACAGTATCTTTAGTTGTGGCATATGAACTTTTAGTTAAAACATGTAGGACCTACTTCCTTGACCAGGGATGGGACCCAGGACCCCTGCATTGGGAGCATGGAGTCAGTCGCCGGACCACCTGGGAAGTCCCAAAGGGGCATTTTAAAACTGCTGTTTATGTTAAGACATGCTTTTTGGCAACTGTTCCTACAAACACATTTCAGACTGCCATCTAGGTCACTCATTTAAAAAGCATGTTTGTGCCTTTAGCAAAGTTGGTGTTGGTTCCCTTGCTTCCCAAATTTCTGGGGAACACAGAGGTAATCGGCCAACCTTGAGGAAGAAATAACAGTTCACATTGTCCCAAACCCAAACAGATGTGGCTCTCCAGATGAGTTCTAGAGCCCTTCTTAAGGCCTTCCCAGAGATTTAAAAATCTCTGTAATGTTATATGTTACTTAACAAACTCAAGTCCAAGAAATATTCTTTGCAGGCTTAGCTGTGGTGAATACCTGGCCGTGACACACTGTTCACTGTTTTGCATCTTCCACGACAGCTGAAATGTGGCTCTTGTGCAGCCAGTGCTGGCTTCTCTTGGGGCTCAAATTTAAGACTTGGTCACTCTGTCTCTTCAGTGAGAAGAGGTTTGCACGTGGCATTACAAACATCAGGCCTGATCACAATCTCATGACCCTGTCCTATGAAAGGCAAGCACTTCTAGGCTCTTAACAAATATTGATACACTGGGTGCTCTGGCCACACCCTGAGAGGGATTCACAGGCATGAGTGGGCACTGGGAACAGTACATGACATTCTCAATGCAACTGCAAAGAAGAGAAAACAATTGCCTACTGATATTAACATCATGATGTACTCTGCATAGAAGTTAAATAAGCAGGGTGACAATATACAGCTTTGACGTACTCCTTTTCCTATTTGGAACCAGTCTGTTGTTCCATGTCCAGTTCTAACTGTTGCTTCCTGACCTGCATACAGATTTCTCAAGAGGCATGTCAGATGGTCTGGTATTCCCATCTCTTTCAGAATTTTCCACAGTTTACTGTGATCCACACAGTCAAAGGCTTTGGCATAGTCAGTAAAGCAGAAGTAGATGTTTTTCTGGAATTCTTTTGCTTTTTCGATGATCGAGCGGATGTTGGCAATTTGATCTCTGGTTCCTCTGCCTTTTCGAAAACCAGCTTGAACATCAGGGAGTTCACGGTTCACGTATTGCTGAAGTCTGGCTTGGAGAATTTTGAGCATTACTTCACTAGCATGTGAGATGAGTGCAATTGTGCGATAGTTTGAGCATTCTTTGGCATTGCTTTTCTTTGGGATTGGAATGAAAACTGACCTTTTCCAGTCCTGTGACCACTGCTGAGTTTTCCAAATTTGCTGGCATATCGAGTGCAGCACTTTCACAGCATCATCCTCCAGGATTTGAAACAGCTCAACTGGAATTCCATCCCCTCCACTAGCTTTGTTCGTAGTGATGCTTTCTAAGGCCCACTTGACTTCACATTCCAAGATGTGGGGCTTTAGATTAGTCATCACATCATCATGATTATCTGGGTTGTGAAGATGTTTTTTGTACAGTTTTTCCGTGTATTCTTGCCACCTCTTCTTAATATCTTCTTCTTCTGTTAGGTCCATATCATTTCTGTCCTTTATCAAGCCCATCTTTGCATGAAATGTTCCCTTGGTATCTCTAATTTTCTTGAAGAGATCTCTAGTCTTTCCCCTTCTGTTCTTTTCCTCTATTTCTTTGCATTGATCGCTGAACAAGGCTTTCTTATCTCTTCTTGCTATTCTTTGGAACTCTGCATTCAGATGCTTATATCTTTCTTTTTCTCCTTTGCTTTCACCTCTCTTCTTTTCACAGCTATTTGTAAGGCCTCCCTAGATAGCCATTTTGCTTTCCTGCATTTCTTTGCCATGGGGATGGTCTTGATCCCTGTCTCCTGTACAGTGTCACAAACCTCATTCCATAGTTCATCAGGCACTCTATCAATCAGATCTAGACCCTTAAATCTATTTCTCACTTCCACTGTATAATCATAAGGGATTTGATTTAGGTCATACCTGAATGGTCTAGTGGTGTTGC
>SJXQ01002426.1:32937-43578 GCA_006408695.1 Aepyceros melampus | reverse complement strand
CATTCCAGGTTCCTATGTAATACTGCTCTTTACAGCATCGGATCTTGCTTCTATCACCAGTCACATCCACAACTGGGGATTGTTTTTGCTTTGGCTCCATCCCTTCACTCTTTCTGGAGTTATTTCTCCACTGATCTCCAGTAGCATATTGGGCACCTAATGACATGGGGAGTTCCTCTTTTGGTATCCTATCATTTTGCTTTTTCATACTGTTCATGGGGTTCTCAAGGCAAGAATACTGAAGTGGCTTGCCATTCCCTTCTCCAGTGGACCACATTCTGTCAGACCTCTCCACCATGACCCACCCATCTTGGGTTGCCCCGCAGGCATGGCTTGGTTTCATTGAGTTAGACAAGTAGAAACAGTGGCTGACTTTATTTTTTGGGGCTCCAAAATCACTGCAGATGGTGACTGCAGCCATGAAATTAAAAGACGCTTACTCCTTGGAAGAAAAGTTATGACCAACCTAGATAGTATATTCAAAAGCAGAGACATTACTTGGCCGACTAAGGTCCATCTAGTCAAGGCTATGGTTTTTCCAGTAGTCATGTATGGATGTGAGAGTTAGACTGTGAAGAAGGCTGAGTGCCGAAGAATTGATGGTTTTGAACTGTGGTGTTGGAGAAGACTCTTGAGAGTCCCTTGGAGTGCAAGGAGATCCAACCAGTCCATTCTGAAGGAGATCAACCCTGGGACTTCTTTGGAAGGAATGATGCTAAAGCTGAAGCTCCAGTACTTTGGCCACCTTATGCGAAGAGTTGACTCATTGGAAAAGACCCTGATGCTGGGAGTGATTGGGGGCAGGAGGAGAAGGGGACGACCGAGAATGAGATGGCTGGATGGCATCACGGACTCGATGGACGTGAGTCTGCGTGAACTCCAGGAGTTGGTGATGGACAGGGAGGCCTGAGGTACTGCGATTCATGGGGTCGCAAAGAGTCGGACACGACTGAGCGACTGAACTGAACTGAACTGTTAACATCATGAGAAACGCTGGGCTGGGTTAAGCACAAGCTAGAATCAAGATTGCCAGGAGAAATAACAATCACCTCAGGTATGCAGATGATACCACCCTTATGGCAGAAAGCGAAGAAGAACTAAAGAGCCTCTTGATGAAAGTGAAAGAGGAGAGTGAAAAAGTTGGCTTAAAGCTCAACATTTAGAAAACAAAGACCATGGCATCTGGTTCCATCACTTCGTGGCAAATAGATGGGGAAACAATGGAAACAGTGACAGACTTTATTTCTGGGGATTCAAAAATCACTGCAGATGGTGACTGCAGCTGTAAAATTAAAAGATGCTTGCTCCTTGGAAGAAAAGTTATGACCAACCTAGAGAGCATATTTAAAAGCAGAGACATTACTTTGCCAACAAAGGTCCATCTAGTCAAAGCTATGGTTTTTCCAGCGGTCATGTATGGATGTGAGAGCTGGACTGTAAAGAAAGTTGAGTGCTGAAGAATTGATGCTTTTGAACTGTGGTGTTGGAGAAGACTCTTGAGAGTCCCTTGGACTGCAAGGAGATCCAACCAGTCCATCCTAAAGGAGATCAGTCCTGAATATTCATTGGGAGGACTGATGCTGAAACTGAAACTCCAATACTTTGGCCACCTGTGTGAAGAACTGACTCACTGGAAAAGACCTGATGCTGGGAAAGATTGAAGGCGGGAGGAGAAGGGGATGACAGAGGATGAGACGGTTGGATGGCATCACCAACTCAATGGACATGAGTTTCAGTAAACTCTAGGAGTTGGTGATGGATAGGGAGGCCTGGCGTGCTGCAGTCCATGGAGTTGCAAGAATCAGACACAACTGAGCAACTGAACTGAATTGAACTGAACCAATGTTAACAGATTAAAAAACAGAGGGTTTCTTTTCAGCAAGCTTACAGAACATCCCTTCTTTGGAATATAATGCTTCGGTCAGGAAAATGGTATTGATTCAATTTTTTATTTCAGTCAAAGAACATGAGGCAAAGATAGATTCAGTCAGAGAGGGGTTTTAGTTCCCTGACCAGGGATCAAATCCACACCTCTTGCATTGGCAGCATGAAGCCTTTACAACGGGACCACCAGGTAAGTCCCCCATTCATCATTATTTGATTGCCATAAATTATTATATCTAAGATTTGCTCCATGCAGTCTGCCAGACACTACTCTATTTTCCATGGATCATCTTATTTCATTCTTTCAATAACTTCATAAGGTAGGTGCTATTTCATTTCACAGATAAGGGAACTGAGGCCCAGGGAGTCTGAATAATTTGCCCACGGTCATACAACCTGTAAGAGATGAGCCAAACGTAGGCATGTGTGAGGGCACAATGTTTGAGGGAACAAATGTAGGCAGTCTGACTTCGAGTCTTTGCCTTTAAAAGTTCTGAAAAAACACAAAGTGAGAGATGAACAGCATGAACTGTAAAAAATAGGGTGAATGCTTTGACCCATTAGGGCTCAATATTTCTGGAACTTTTCAAGTTGTCCTACCAAAAGGGATCTCCCAGGTCCAGACTGAGCTCATGTACTTAAGCTTTCAGGCACAGTTCAGTTCAGTTCAGTCGCTCAGTCGTGTCTGACTCCTTGCGACCCCATGAATCACAGCATGCCTGGCCTCCCTGTCCATCACCAACTCCCAGAGTTCACTCAGACTCACGTCCATCGAGTCAGTGATGCCATCCAGCCATCTCATCCTCTGTCATCCCCTTCTCCTTCTGTCCCCAATCCCTCTCAGCAGCAGAGTCTTTTCCAATGAGTCAACTCTTCACATGAGGTGGCCAAAGTACTGGAGTTTCAGCTTTAGCATCATTTCTTCCAAAGAAATCCAGGGCTGATCTCCTTCAGAATGGACTGGTTGGATCTCCTTGCAGTCCAAGGGACTCTCAAGAGTCTTCTTCAACACCACAGTTCAAAAGCATCAATTCTTCGGCACTCAGCCTTCTTCACAGTCCAATTCTCACATCCATACATGACTACTGGAAAAACCATAGCCTTGACTAGATGGACCTTAGTCGGCAAAGTAATATCTCTGCTTTTGCATATGCTATCTAGGTTCAGGCACAGTACCTGGCACTAAAGTGATCAATAAATGTTAGTTTCCCTTCTTCCAAAGCTAACGGGTCATTGAGTTCTTTCTTCCTTGTTGAAGATTCTTCTTGTTTTTCTAATAAAGCTACCATCTCACAGGGAGGCAGGTCAAGGATGTTCAGTGCAACAGTGTTTGTAATAGTGGAAACCAGGAGACAACCCAAGTGTCCATTAGGAGGGGAACAGATAAACACCAATATAGGCACCCATAGGAATACTACATAGCAGGGAAGGAAAAAAGTTACTTTCATCAACAGAGTTAAACCTAGAGCAGAACATCTAGAGCCAAAAGCAAGCTGCCAAAAGATTTGTGCAATGTGATAACATTGTTGTAAATGTTTAAAACATACTGAACAAAATAACATGGATTTTGGAAGCATTGATATGTAATAAAACAAAAATCATGGATGAGAAGGATGCATAGCAACTGCAGGATACAGATGAACTCTGTAGAAGGAAGGAGGGAAATTTGATGGAGGAGAGGCCTCAATTGTCTCTGTAATGCTTTTACATCTTTTTTTTTAGAAGAACAATCTGCAAATGTCCTTCAAAGGGGGAATGGCTAAACAGCCTGTAGTTTCTTTTTCGGACAATGAAAATGTTGCAGAATTAGAGAGGTGTTGGTTGTACAACACTGCAAATGTACTAAATGCCACTAAAGTTTTCACTTTAAAATGGTTCGTTTCATGGGCGGGAGGGGGGAGGTGGGGGTCGGGATTGAGAGTTCATGTACACTCGTGGCTGATTCATGTCGATGTGTACAAAATGAATACAGTATTGTAAAGCAAAACAAACTAAAAAATAAAAATTAATAAAATAAAATGGTTCATTTCATGTTATATACCTGTAGTTTCTTTTTCGGACAATGAAAATGTTGCAGAATTAGAGAGGTGTTGGTTGTACAACACTGCAAATGTACTAAATGCCACTAAAGTTTTCACTTTAAAATGGTTCGTTTCATGGGCGGGAGGGGGGAGGTGGGGGTCGGGATTGAGAGTTCATGTACACTCGTGGCTGATTCATGTCGATGTGTAGCAAAATGAATACAGTATTGTAAAGCAAAACAAACTAAAAAATAAAAATTAATAAAATAAAATGGTTCATTTCATGTTATATGAGTTTCATGTGATTAAAAAAAAGAAGAAGAACTGCTGCAAATCTGTAGAGTAACTGTCCCTCTTCTCTAGCTCCCCGTCTCCCATCCTTCATTCTCTGTCCCCAGTCCTCTCCTGGGTCAGGCAGGATCCCTACCCCAGAGGCAGTGGTCTGAGAATGGAATTAGGGTGGGATACTAGGTCTGAGGGGCATCCCTGGTGACTCAGATGGTAAAGAGTCTGCCTGCAATGCGGGAGGCCCAGGTTCGATCTCTGGGTCAGGAAGATCCTCCGGAGAAGGGCATGTCAACCCACTCCAGTATTCTTGCCTGGAGAATCCCATGGACAGAGAAGCCTGGTGAACTACAATCCATGCAGTTGCTCAGAATTAGACATGACTGAGCGGCTAACACACACACACGGTCTGAGCCAGCATCCTTTGTGATTTCTTATCCTCTGTGGCCTGGGTAGTTCTCACATAAACATTTTCCTCACTCTTAAAACCCCGTGGAGAAAGATCACCAGATGCTGTTTGAAGCATGTCTGAGGGTGGTTGTCAGGTTGAAATGAAGTCTCTTCCACAAACTGAAAATGGTTGTACATTGAAGTTATTGTTTACAAGATCTCAGAGATACTATAAAAGAATATTTGAAAAATTCTGAGTCATTTTTGTGTTTGAAATGAAAACTGAGTAATTTCTGACTCTGGCTTCCAGAGGGCTTGGAGGGGACATGTTTTATTTCCTCATCTTTCTTTGTCACTGATGGGAGCCGATGTCCTCACACCCTAGAAACAATCCAGTGGTCCCATTGCCTCCCAAGCAGCTTCTAACTTGCTGGTGATATCTCTGGGGAATCCTGGTCCCTCTGGCTGGGGAGTTCCTGTCTCCCACCTGTTCTTATCTCAACCTCTTTCCAGAGCCCAGCCAGTTTTGTTTCAGGTCCTTCAATGAACCACACTGGAATCAAAGCAAGCTTAAGAGGAAATAAGACAGTACATAAACCCTGGTGTCTGTATGAGCTGATTTGTGTCCCCTCAAACAAACTCATAGCATCTGATTATCTTTGTCCTATGCCTCAGCTGGCCAATGGTTTTGGAGCTTGGCTGGAATGCCTTAGGTGTTTATTTAAAACCACTTATCCCCTATTAATTTGAATAGGATTTCTCACAAGACCTGCTATGCTACAAAGCAGATAAATTCAACTATAGAGAAAGCAGAACAATAGCATTAAAGACAGGTTGACTTTTCATAGGCAAACATGATCCAACTGCTTTGTCTTAATACATATCTTTTGTTTAATGATGGAAACTAATCTCAAAATTCATTAAAATGCATGTTTAAAAAAATGAATGAGAGAAAAACATCACACTGTCCTCTAGGGTTCCCATAAAAGCTGACATTTAATTCATGATTTCAAACACAAAATTAAAAAAAAAAAAAAGCTACTAAAATAACTATAGTCCACCCAGAAAAAAACTGCTGAAAAGTCTTATCTACGGTTATTATTTCTAACAGAGTATTCACATAAAACTCCTAAAAATTATCCTTCTAAAACAAAAACTGAATCATCCTTCTTTTCCTACCTTAAAAGTCTTCAATTATCAATAGAAGAGAGTTTGGGGTTTCTCTGGTGATCCAGTGGTTCAGTTCAGTTCAGTCGCGCAGTCGTGTCCGACTCTTTGCGACCCCATGAATCGCAGTACCTCAGGCCTCCCTGTCCATCACCAACTCCCGGAGTTCACTCAAACTCACATCCATTGAGTCCATGAGAAACTCAATGAAAACAAGCCATGCCTGCGGGGCAACCCAAGATGGGTGGGTCATGGTGGAGAGGTCTGACAACTCCTCTACCCTGCTTTAAATTGGGTTGCCTGCTATGTCCTTTTTATAAACCAGGGGTGCACGGCAGAGGAGAGGGGAGACAACTTGCTCAGGTCTTTCTGTCCTATTATTTCCTGGTGACTTGAGGTCAGGGATCCTGTGGGCCTGGTGGTCAGGGGCTTCACCAAAGCGGGATTCTTTGAAGGGCAAGGACTGCCCACACCACCCCATCAGAAGGAATGAAGTCAAAGAGGGCCTAAAATGAGTTGTACACATACCATGGATGAATTGTATGGTATATGAATTAGATTTCAATTAAAAAAAATTTTTTAAGAGGGGCTGGAGTACTCGGGCTGGAGGTCTCTGGGGGCCTTGGAGAGTCTTTCATAGTGTCCTGAAAACCCCAGCCTGAGCCTCAGGGCCTGCCTTCTGCTAAAGAGACCTCAGTGATCACTCCCATCAAGGGCTACCTGAAATGCTGTGGAAAGTCACCAGTGCCCGAGGGCACCTGCTGACTCCAGCATTTCTGGGGGAATGTGTGTCACGGGGGCTTCCCTGGTGGCTCAGCTGGTAGAGAAGCTGCCTGCAATGCAGGAGACATAAGAAACGTGGGTTTGATCCCTGGGTCAGGAAGATCCCCTGGAGGAGGACACTGCAACCCATCTCAGTCTTCTTGCCTGGAGAAGGCCATGGACAGAGGATCCTGGTGGGCTATAGTCTATAGAGTTGCAAAGAGTTGGACATGATTGCAGTGACTTAGCGTGCTTTCCACGGTGGGCAATCAGGCAGTGGCACAGCCCCGGGTTGCCCTCACCAGTTTACACGTGAACAGAAGCACTGGGATTTAGGGGTCAGCTGAGACACTGGACCCACGGGGTCTGAGGTTCACCTTCAGGCCCACCTCTGACGCCCAACCTCTTCAGTACCACACCCCCATCTCCCCCAGAAAGAACGCGCCCTGGGGACAGAAGGCCGCAGCTCTGGGTTCAGGGCAATTAAGCCCTCCGTCTCCCTCCAGATTTCTGCCTTCATATCCTGGAAGCTCTTCCCAGCTCCATCCCACCTCTGGAGCTGGAAATCCAATTGCACCAGCGACCCCGGGGGGCTTGGACTTGAACCCATAGGTAGGGAGAAGCCCATTTAGAATCCACCTCTCCACCCTCTGGCTCCAGGAAGATGGTGCCAAGGAAACCCTGCTCTCCCTGGGGGCCTTCTTCCTAAAGACGATGGAAGAAGTTGTGGTGGATGGGCAAGGCAACCGTGTTCTCAGGGGCGCACGCTGGACGTCCCCCGCCACTACAGGCATGCCGGCCCCCACCAGGGAGTCGGCTGCCTGGACCCTCCTCCCCGCTTCTCCTATCCGCTCCTCTCCCCCTGGGCCCACCGCCTACTCTCACCTGAAAGCCTGGTGCTAGCCTGCACGTGGAGGCATCTTTGGTTTGGGATCCTTCTGAGCGGCTGTGTTGGGCCTCCAGCTCCTGCCTGCCCGGGACATCCTGTTGGCCTCCAGCACCACCTTCGGACTTCAGGCCCACACACTCACCGCGCCAGGGAGTTCGCAGACACACTCCGAGGTTCCTTCCATGCTAACATCCCCGGCAGTGATTGGTTAGGAGTGGGCATGTGACCCAGCCTGGATGGGATTCCTGGCTCCTAATACAGGGACCCTGGGAGAGAGCCCCCATCTCCAGAGTGACTGGACGTGCAACGAAGTGGAGCAGAGCCCCGACAGGACAAACCTGGCGCCACCCCCCACCTTCAAAAAGCCGGCATGAAGCAATTCCCCGGCCCATCGTCTCCTCCAGTTTCTGTTCGGCTTTTCTGGGAGGGGCCGGATTCCCCATATGAATGCCAAACACCTGTGCCTTTTCCAGGAGTCAAGTCCTGTTTGGGTTTTGCCTCTTCTCACCTGGGCATTTCCTGCCCCTCCTCCCTGACAAGCCTTTTGCGTGACCTTCTATAGAGACCAGCTCTTAGGAAGACGCAGAGCTGTTTGCTCGTCCACCCCAGTCCCCGCCACCGCTCAGGAGAGGCAGAGTGTGAAGAGACGGCCGTTTCCTGAGCCCCTGCCCTGTGTTAGGCCAGGGCTCACACATCCACACATCCAAGAAGGCCAGGGCATCCTCTTCTCCAGAACAGTTATTATCCTGATTTTACATACTTGGCACTGAAGCTAGGAGAGGTTAAGTGGCTTGCCTGAGATCACGGAGCTGGCAGTTGATGGAAACAGAAATTGAGCCCTTAGTAGACGGGTTCTTGGACGGGGGCCTCTCCATGTGGCTGCCTGCCTCCCTACCCACCCTCAGCCCTCACCCTGACCTGGCTTCTCAGCAGAGGAGGGGGGCTTGGAAGCCCCCACCACGTGGAAGGAGAGGGTGTGCCCTGTTAGGTGGCTTCAGTCCTGTCCAGTTCTTTGCAGCCCCACAGACTAGCTCGCCAGGCTCCTCTGTCTACAGGATTCTCCAGGCAAGAATACTGAAGTGGGCTGCCATGTCCTTCTCCAGGGGATCTTGCCGATCCAGGGATGGAACTTGCGTCTCTTACATCTCCTGCACTGGCAGGCGGGTTCTTTATCACTAGCACCACTGGGAAGGAAAGGGAGGGCATGTCAAGTATCATTAACACACTCAGTGTCACCAAGCCCCACGTGTCCTCAGTGCTGTTGCAGTGAGCGGGATGTCCCTGCCTCTTTGGCTCTGGCTGGCCCACGTGACTCGCTTCAGTTACTGGCACCTGGGGAGGGTGACGTGATGGTTCCTTGGAGACCCTGTCTGTTCCCATTTGATTACTCGCGCTTTTGCCATCACTGTGAGAAGCAGAGTGACGCTTCACTGGAGTAGCTGGCACCCCTTGAGCCTGAGCCAGGCATGCACACCAGAGTAGAGGCGTCCGGCTGATCCCACAGCTCTGCTGTGAGGCTCCCAGCTTTGTCAGGCCTAGAGCAGCAGTTCCCAGTCAGGTGCAGGTGCCACCCCAGCTGCCCTGCAAATCTTAGCACCTGTCCCCGATGTCCTTGGTTGTTAGCTATGTGCGTGGGGGTGAGGGTCATATGCGTTATGTTTTTACCTATGCCTTCATAACTTGTGCTGGTTTGCCACATCTGTGATCAAAGTGTTTTGGCCTAAGAGTGTTACTTCTGGACAACCTTGTGGGTAAGTCACCTACTAGAGGACCTCGTGGGCTTCCTAGGTGACTCAACTGGTAAAGAATCTGCCTGCCAATGCAGGAGACGAGGATCCAGTCCCTGGGTCAGGAAGATCCCCTGGAGCAGGAAATGGCAACCCACTCCAGTCTTCTTGCCGGGAGAATCCCCAAGGACGGAGGAGTTTGGTGGGCTACAGTCCATAGGGTTGCAAAGGGTCAGACACAAATTAGCGACTACACAACAGCAAAGAGGACCTGATATACAGCAGACACTTCGTAAATGCAGAGATGATGACAGTGGTAGGCGTGGTGATGGTTTTAGGGGTGGGTAGTTCTGAGGCACTAGGTAGAACCCTGGCTGCTCAGGGCCACCCCTGAACTCCTTACTCCTATCCGCAGAAGGCTAACTTCTTTCCAGAAAGAGCACGGTGCTACAGACAGCCGCAGGCTTTCAACCCACATAGACCTCCATATCTCAGTTCCGTCACCCAGCACCTGCTCCGGACCTGGGCGGCCCTTTCTAACGGTATGTACCTGCTCCTGGCATTTTGGCTAATAAAAACACAGAAGAAAATTCTTCCCAAAAATTTTTTAATGAGCTGATTATAGAAAATAAATGATCATCAATTAAAAAATCACAGAGAAATGAGGACTGAGAGAAGCTGAAATGATGGACTTTTTCATCTTGTTATTTCCAACGGGAGGCCCCGACCTGACAAATAAAGAGGTGTCACAAGGGGGAAAGAAAGCTGCCATCCTCTGTGGCCCCAGGTGTTCTGGGGGTGGGTTCAGGCCTCTCCCTTCTGTGGCCATGGGGTTGCCTGGGGTTTTAGGCCTGGGTTGGGGGTGCGCTGCTGTCACTAGAAGGGGGAGTGGGCCACCGAGAGGAACAGGTGAGAACCAGATACGCTCACTCACTTCACCAAGCACCATGCCCCCAGGGGAGAGGGTGTCCGTTCTCATGAAGGTTACGTTCAAGTGGGAAAGAGGGTCCCCCCCCACAAATAATGAAATGACCGCAGGTACAAACAAATGTAGGCACTGTGTTCCTAGGCAGGGGTCAGCCCCGCTCTGGCAGGGAAGCCGAAAGAGCGTAGGGACTGTGAGTGGGAGGTCTGGAAGTGGTCACAGGCCTTTGGCTCACATTCTAGCACCTCCATGGCCACGCCTCCCTGCCAGAGAGCCTGGGAAAGTGCGGTCTGGTTGTTAGGCCAGGAGAGACTCACTCTGATCGGCCAGTGGCCCGTCACTCAGTGCAACGCGAGGAAGGTCTGCGAACCTGGGAGGATCCAAGATGTTCTTTTAGATGCTGGAAAGGTCGTGTGAGAGGGAGGAGGATAGGCTTTGTTCTGACTCCAGAGGGTAGAAGCAGGGCTGTGGGTGAGCAGAAGCTCTCAGGGAGGCAGCAAGGGTGAGCAGCCATCTGGGGCTACCTGGTTTCAGTGCTGGAAGCCAGCCCACCCCCCAGCCCTGGCCCCCCAACCCTCGGGCCCGCGCCGG
>SJXQ01002426.1:15777-32764 GCA_006408695.1 Aepyceros melampus | reverse complement strand
TGGCCCCCCAAACCTCGGCCCCGGGAAGCCTGTCATCGGGCTGACACAGGTGTGTCTGTCCTATGACTTCTCTCGGGCAACCCTCTCTCCCCCAGCCCCCCTGCTCTTTCAGATGTGAGTTATTGTGCTGTTGGCCATGAGCTCGATGTTAATGAGTCAGCAAATCAAATAAGGTGCCTTTAAACAGAAATACCATAAAACAAGGTGATGTACTCACTGCTTGAGTCTGTGGTGGCCAGAGGCTCACAGAAGCCCAACCCTGTATTTGCCCACCAGCAATGGTGCAGTTATTTGCTAGTTCCGTGTTCATGGTGACTTTACAGAACGCAACTACCAAAAATAACAAGAACTGGCGAGAGCTACACAGTGGAGTACTTTTTCGGCCATAAAAAGAAATGAGTGCTGGAACAGCATGGATGAACTTTGAAAACATTATGCTAAATGAACGGAGCCAGTCACAAAAGACCAGCTATTGTATGATTCAATTTTATGAAATGTCTAGAGCAGGGAAATCTATAGGGATGGAAAGATTAGACTTGAGCCTGGGGGAGGCAGGGGAGGTGTTGAGTAGAGGAGCAAAACTTAAAGGTTTCTCTTTGGGTGATGAAAATTATCTGAAATTGATTCTGGTGATGATCTGTGAAAACACTAAAAAGACACAGGCTTGTACACGTTACGTGGGTGAATTGTTACTGTATATATGAATTATATTTCAGTGAAAGAGTTTAAAGAATAACCCTCCAGAGTAACTCACGAGGGAGAAGCCTGGGGCAGGGCTCACCTCGGTGTCTGCCTCTTGGGCACCTCCTCCCTACAGCCTTGCTCTGTGTTCCTCGCCCTTCATAGGCAGGCTCAGCCCCGACATCCCGTGTCTTGTTGGGGGAGCAGCCCGTGTGCTAGTCTGGCCTCTCCAGCCTGTCTGCCTCTGAACTCTGGCAAACTGAATTCTCCCATCACGTCAGGAAGACTTCCCAGCAGAAGTGCTCAGGAGTAGCTGGGGAGATCTAGAAGGAAGCTATCCCTTCTTCTCATCTGATCATTCAAGCACAGTGTAGAAGACCACTTGGAAATGACAGAGCAGGCTCCAGGCAGCCCAGAGCCGTGCCTCTAGACGGCAATAACTGTAAAGTCTTTTCCAACCAGATAGCCTCGCGTCCGTCAGAAATGCTTCTGACCACAAGTAACAAAACCCCTGACACCCAGTAGCTGAGAATGAAGGGAGGCAACTGTCTCCGTGGCTGGAGGTCTGGAGGTCAGCAGGTCCGGGATGGGTGCGGAGGCTGGATGGTTTCCTGGGTCCCACTCCCCCAACCTCAGCACCGGGCTGTCCATCCTTGTCCTGCTGATCACCGTCACAGGGAAGCCACGAGCATCCGAGAGCACACAGTCGCTCACTGAGGCAGAAAAAAGAAGGTACAAAAAGACTTTTTCCTTCATCAACTTTGTCTTTCTAACTGGGATGGGGCAAGCCTTTGCCAGGAGCCCCAGCAGCAGGCTTGCCCTGCACCTTGCTGGTCACCACGGGGTCATGTGCCTGGCCCCGAAACAGTCGTGGGCTGCGTGATCAGCTGCAAGCCACACAGTGTCCCTTGGGAGGCTGACGTCACAGGATCCCCGATTCCTCCCTCCACCAAACCCAGCTGCTCCTGGGGGGCAAATAGGGAAAGAAAGAGCTTTTGGGTGGCCATGACAAGCATGAGGTGAGGATTACGGAAGGTGGAAGGAAGACCGACCGCGTTCTCTTGCAGGAATACTAATGCGACATGTCGAGAACCACCTCAAGGAAAGGCCTCGATGCTTGTGATTATGAGCTCGGAATCTAACCAAGTTCCACCAGCTGGCTTGCAGCAGTAGCGCAACAGATCCCTAGGGCTTAAGAAAACAGGCCCTCACTTGGACGGTAACCAGGACAGCCTGTCAATGCTGGCACCTGCCCTCCACAGGGCATCTCTTGACCCAAGCAAGAGAAACTTCACAGTGCTACCAGAGGATCTTCCCCACCCAGGGATCGAACCCGGGTCTCCTGCATTGCAGGTGGATTTTTTTTTTCCACTAGCTCCACCTGGGAAGCACCCCTGTTGGAAATACAAGAGGGCTATCGTCTCTGCTCCTGATGCTTTGGGTGTGGAAAGCACTTTGAAAGCAATTGGCTTGCGTGGGCACGGCCGAGTAGTGGCTCATATCTGAAGCTGTGACGCGTCTGTGCCGGACAGCAGCTTCCACGTGTTTGTGGCCACAGACACCCTACGTGTACCCAGCGTGTCTTGTGAATACAGAACAGCTGCAACCTTCTAAAAATTAATGGGTTTCTGGATCATTTGCATTTTTTATGGTTTGCCAACAAAAGATAGGGAGAGGGGAGGGAATGTATTAATGTTTGAAGAAATCCTCTGAAAGGAGAAGAAGCGAGCCCTCGGAGGGGAGAATTGATGCGCAGCTCGAAAAGGAGACAGCTGCGGCGCCGCCAGGGAACCGCCCGGGGCTGACATCATTCTATTCGGGGCCTGCGAGGCGGTTTGGTAACGGCCATTTTCAGAAAACAACCCAGGCAATTTCAGGATCTGCTGTCACAATAGGCACACTAAAAATAAAGTCAGCATAAATAGATTAAGAAATGGACAGCATAACAAGGCATGAAGAATTAGAATGAGCGCGCCGAGCTCCAGATGACAGCAAAGACTGTGCGAGAGAGACGGGCGGCGGGGAGAGGAGGGTGGCCCGAGCTGCTGACGTGGGGGTTTGGGGACAGCTCGGTCCGGCCCGGCAGCACGGAATCGCATTGCACTTCAGGGCAGCGGAGGCGCTAAACTAAGGCAGACGCCACGCTCCTGTAGCGATGCCATTTTGGGGGGGGGGGCTGACACCTCCGAAAAGACAGATGGAAAGTGCTCCACGGCTGACCCCGTCCTTCCCAAACCCGAGTTTGGAGGATAGTGATGCTGTGCTGGAGAAAGTGAGCTGGAAAAACGTTTTTAATTCATGACATTTGGGGGTGAGGGAAATGAATTTTTTTGAAAAACTGGCATTAGAGGAAAGAAAAAAAGGCATGTGCTAGAAACTTGCTGTGCGAACTCAGGGAGGTGGGCATCTGACCTAGGGGCTCCTGAGCAGTCTTAGTTAATGACCTGGCTGACTGCCAGGCTCTGCGAGGGGGACTTCTCCTCCCACCTCCATCCCGTGTGGCTGGAAGACCTCTTTGTTTCCTTCTGCATCCCAAGCTGGGAATGCCAGAGCAACCCAACTCCTCATCCTCTCACCATTCACTGATTCTAAGAAGTGGGTTAAACAAAACAGAGCAACAGACACTGCTTTCATGGAAATATCTTATGCAATTTCTTTGGAACATCATTTCCCAACTGAGTTCCCTGGTGTTAATAAATACTCAGTTTAAAACATGGAATTTAAAACACAGTTTAAAACACCAAGGCTTCCCTTGTGGCTCAGACCGTAAAGCGTCAGCCTGCAATGTGGGAGACCGAGGTTCGATCCCTGGATCGGGAAGATCCCCTGGAAAAGGAAATGGCAACCCACTACAGTATTCTTGCCTGGAAAATCCCATGGATGGAGGAGCCTGGTAGGCTACAGTCCATGGGGTCACAAAGAGTCGGACATGACAGAGCGACTTCACTTCCCTTTCCTTAGAGCACATAAGTGTTCTTAGCTTAAGTAAGTTTGGGAAATTTGCAGGTGAATTTAGTGCACAAGTGAATTTGCTGCATCAGAACTTTCCAGAGTCTTTAATATGATAAAGTGTGCTATGAATCTTACAGGAGGAATAAAGTAGACAGGTTTCTCAAATGAATTTTACCATCAAAACTCCCCCCCCACCACCACCACTGACTTAAAAATAGTTTTTGCAGAACACCATGGTAGAACTCTCAGGGTATGTTTTGTGCTAGCTGCAGACCACATGCTTTCCAGTTAATTGAATATCCTAATGCTGGTGGCACGCCATTCTTAAGCCAGAGCTGGGGATGTTGAGGAAGGAACACAGCCCCCTGTGTTGCTTCTGAGTGAAGACCAGTTTCGTTTGATAAAGGAAACATTTGGACTTCCCTGGTGGCACATTGGATAGGAATCTGCCTGCCAATGCAGATTCAATGGGTTCAATCCCTGGTCCAGGAAGATCCCACATGCCGAGAAGCAACTACGCCTGCATGCTGCAACTACTGAAGCTGTGTGCTGCAGCTCCTGAAGCCCGCCCTCCCTGGAGCCTGTGCCCCGCAACAAGAGAAGCCACCGCAGTGAGAAGCCGGAGCACTGCAACCAGCAGTAGCTCCTGCTTGCCTCAACTGGAGAAAGCCCTCTCGCAGTAAGGAAGATCCAGTGTTGCTGAAAATAAGTTAATTAATTTTAAAAAGTGAAAGTCACTCAGTCGTGTCCGACTCTTTGCAACCCTGTGGAATTCTCCAGGCCAGAATACTGGAGTGGGTAGCCTTTCCCTTCTCCAGGGGATCTTTCCAACCCAGGGATCGAACCCAGGTCTCCTCACATGGCAAGCAGATTCTTTACCAGCTAAGCCACAAGGGAAGCCCAGTTTTACAAATATACATCTTAAAAAAAGGAAGCGTTTTTTTTTTTTTTTTTTACTTTAAAGGAAGTGTTTTATTGTTAGTTTTGCAGTTCAGTACCAATTCAATGACCTACCGGGGACGTGGCTTAAAGAGTGGGGATGATGGCCCTGAGTTCTCCAGCTTGGGGGAAGAAGAAGGAGACCACAAGTCAGGTTAAACCTTGCCTGGTGGCAGATACTTTGCTTGTGCCTTTCCATGCCATGCTAGTATTTTGGCAGACATTCATCAGAGGTCAGTAAAAGGTAAATAAATGCACTGGGGCTTCGCTGTGGAGACATTTAATCATTTTATTAGCATATTATGTGTCCAGGTGCTTTGCCAAGTGTAGAGCCAGTTCTGGCTTCATCTGCTTCCTAACTGCTGGGGAAATGAGCAAGAGATTCTTCCGCTATTCCTTCCTCTCTGTGCAGTCCTCCCCAGGGGGCTGGAGGCGGAGACGTGGCGGAGATGGGGCTGCCGAGGGGTTAGCTTTCCGTGTTTCCAAACAACAGGTGGGATCTTTTAACTGATCTTTCTCCTGAAGGTTCTCCAGCCTGACTGGAGTTAAGGGGAGGTGAGGATGGGTGGTGGGGTACTGGGGTGGGTGGAAGTGAGGGAGCTCTGGGCCCACCAGCTTGGTCAGGGTTGCAGAGTCCCTTGGGCATCTGGGTCTATGGGCCAGAGTGGAGAGTGTGCTTTTGTATATGATGCCTCCTGGAAAACACAGTTTGAAACCATCCAGCTCTGGGACATTTGTGGGTTCACCAGCAGCCAAGCCCCACAAGGGCAAGGCTCCAGGACCTGAAGGATGTTGAAGAGCAACCCATGCGAGCTGTCTTGGGGACTCAACAGCGAGCAGTGCCGAGGTGTAGCAGGGGGACGGGGGCCTGTCTGGAAACCATGGGGTGGCATTTCAAAGGGCTGAGGCCAGAAGCAGAGAATTTCAGTACCGGATTGTGCAGTGAAAATCAAGGCTCTCTCCAGAAGAGACCCACACAAACATGGGTCAATTAATTTTCAACAAAGATGCAAAGGCAACTCAGTGGGGAAAGGATAATCTTTCCAACCGATGATGCTGGAACAAACATTCATTCATAATTTTAAAAATGAACCTCCAAATCTCACACCACATACAAAAATTAACTCCAAATGGATCATGAAACTCAATGCAAAGCCTGAAGTTATAACAATTCCAAAGAAAACATAGGAAAAAATTTTGTGACCTAGGTTTAGGCAAAGATTTTTTAGCTACAACAGCATATGCATGACTCATAAGAGAAAAAGCAGGTGATAAATTGGGTTTTATCAGGATTATTTTTAGGTCATGGCTGATTTTTATTATTTATTATTTTAGTTGTTATTGGAACATAGTTGATTTATAATGTAGACTTTATCAAGATTACAAATTTCAACTCTTTAAAAGATGATGCTAAGAGAATGAAAAGACACGCAATAGACTGGGGAGAAATATTTGCAAAATACTTATAGATAAAGGACTTGTACCAAGAACATGTCTTGAAAACTCTCAGAACTCAATAAAAAAGACAATAACACAACTAAAACCTAGATAGAAGATTTGAACAACTAGCCACATTGTTAGATAAGGCCAAAGAAGACGTGTTGCTGTTGCTGTTTGGTTGCTAAGTCGTGTCTGAGTCTTTGTGACCCCATGGACTGGATGGAGCCCACGAGGCTCCTCTGTTCATGGGATTTCCCAGGCAAGAATCCTGGAGTGGGTTGCCATTTCCTACTCCTGGGGATCTTCCTGGCCCAGGGATCGAACCGGCATCTCCTGCATTAGTAGGCAGATTCTTTCCTACTGAGCCACCTGGGAAGCCCCAAAAAGATACACATATGGCAAACAGTCACAGGAAGATGTTCAAAAACTTCTTCCCTAGAGAAATGTAAACGAAAACCACCGTGAGACAGTTACATCCCTGTTAGAATGGCTAAGTGAAAAAGACTGACAGTGCCACATTCTGGCAAGGAGGCAGGCAACGGGATCTCAAATCTGAGTCAGAAATAATTTGGGTACTTCCTATAAAAAGTTATTTCAGGAGAGTGCAATATGGCAAAATAATGGTTAATTTGTTTTCAGGAGCCTGAAGCTCAGTCGTCCTGAATCAACAGTCCAGGGAAAGTGGGGCCCTTCTTGTCATCTCCATCTAATAGACAAGTACACTGAGACCTGGAGAGCCCGGATCACGAAACGAGTAATGTTAAAGGCGCCATCGGGACTTCCCTGGCAGTCCAGTGGTTAAGAATCTGCCTTCCAATGCAGGAGATGGGGGTTCAACCCCTGGTCTGGGAACTAAGAGCCCACAAACCCTGGAGCAAACTAAGCGCAAGTGCTGCAACTACAGAGGCCCACGCGCAGGGCCCTGGGACGCAGAGAGAAGCCAGCTCACTGCAACGAAGATGCTGCAACAAAGACCAGTGCGCCCAAACATAAAATAGACAAGTACATTTACAAATGTCAAAGGTTCCAGGCAGACGGGTCAATTCCCCAGCCCGTGGCTTAACGCGTGCATCACGCCCGGCTCACGCGCGCTTAGTGGCAACATCATGAAGACCACACCGAAGGAAACGACTCAACAGCAAACCCCGAGAGGGAGACATCCCCCCGCTGCATGGACAGCCGTATTGCTGTATTGCTGGGCGCCTGCACAGAAATTTGGGTGTAAAAGGAAACCTTGAGAAGTGTGGAAACATAAAGAGTATCTTTAAGAAGAAAAGTAGGTTTTGGCAGTGAAATCTTTTTCTGTGCATAATTTAACTTCTTTCTTTGCTACCCTGAACCAGAATGGAATAAAGTTAAATATAGACCTTGAGATACCGCCAGACTTGTGCAAACAGACATTAGGAAGAGTGTTGAAAGTTGCAGAAAACTGCAGAGTACAATTAAATTTTTGTCCATCAGTCACTGCTTGCTAGGTACTCTTACAGAAGTTTTGTGTGAGAATGTCTTATCTCTAAAGGAAGGTATTATTCACCAGCTTTTAGAGATGATGGCCTTTGGAGAGATTAAGTAACTTGCCTGAAGTCACACAGTTGGAAAGAGGGTTGAAACCCAGGTTTGTCTGAGTTATCAGTGCCTATCTTTTTCAGTGTATTCATTGCCTCCACCAGGGGACTCATCTCTCAGAGAGACACAGACACGGGCCTCCTGGGGGCACGTATGTGTCCTGCTTCTATTTGTCTTTCATGCTTCATGTTTATGTGATGCTAAGAAGCTCTGTTTCTGGTTTGCTCTGAAAATTCAAATGGCTACCCTGTCTTGCCCTACTCCCCATCCACCTGGTAGTTAATAATCACTACTTCCCGGGCAGGAATTACCCCTGCAGAATCAGCCTTTCTCCCCCTGCCCTCTTCAGCAGCTTGGCCAGTGTCAATAACCCCAGATAGAAATTCAAACATAGTCAGAGGGGCTTCCCTGGTGGCCCAGTGGTTAAGAATCCTCCTGCCAAAGCAGGGGGGTGGGCACACAGGTTTGATCCCTGGTCCAGGAAGATCCCATGTGCTGCAGGGCAACAAAGTCCTCATGCCGTACCTACCGAGCCCGTGTTCTAGAGCCCAGGAGCCGCAACACCGATGACTTGTATGCCCTGGAGCCCCTGCTCCAGAGCAAGAGAAGCCACTTCAGTGAGAAGCCTGTGTGCTGCAACTTGAGAGCAGCCCCCACTTGCTGCAACTTAAGAAAGCCTGGGTGCAGTAGCAAGGTCCCAGTGCAGCCAAAATTAAAATAAATAAATATATATTTTTAAAAATAGTGGCAACTCCAGCTCCAGACGAGGAAACAGGCCCTGGCCCCGCCCACCTCTAGGCTCAAGGGTCTGTTAATATCACCTGGGAGAATCCATCTCAAGACTTTTTAGCATCAGGAGGTGCTTCCAAACTCTGACCAGCAGAGGAAATGAGGCCACGTTGAACCAACAGCACTGTTTTCTGCCAGCCACAAACACTTGGCAAGAAGCAAAGCCTGGAACAGGCGGGTGATGCTTTTTAATTGGATGGGCCTCGTGGCTGTAACAAAAATCAATATATGGCTGGGGCGGCTGCGCACGCGTAGATGCTTCTGGGCCTGGCAGCTCGTGCCTGAGCCTGTGTTGGAGGCGTCCCCTGGGGCGATGAGGGTCTGGGGGATCCATGGGGGCCCACCTTATTGGATCAGATGAGCTGGGAGGGGTAAGGATGAGTGGGGGTGTGCGAAGGTCGGTGCGGGGCACCGGGGCTGCGTGGAGGGGCCAGCCCACGGTCTTGCTCCGAGGGTCTGACGTTTTGGGGCCAGAACAGACCCTGCCACGGGCCAGCCAATACATGGGGGGTGGCGAGCATCCCATGCACAGCGGGCTGCAGAGGCAGGTGGTGAGACGGGGAGCCTTCCAGCGCTTCTGTGACTGCAGTCATCACCGTGCGATATTAACAGGAAAACCAGACAGCCTCCTGGACGTGTCTGAAAGCGCATCTCTTCTCCAGGCAGCTGTCCAGGGGCTTTGGGGAGACGGCACTGTTGGCTGCTCTTCGTTTGTTTTTGTTTTGTTTTTCGCAGGGAGAGGGCATTGGCTCTGAGCAGAGCGGATGAGACAACGGTTCTGTGAAGCCATCAGATTTATTTTCCTTCCAAATGAGGCACTGAGGGAGAAGAGTCGCTGGGTACTCAGGCCATGAGGGAAGCTTTGACCTGGTCTGGAGGTTTTTCTCAGGAACACGTGAACGGGGCACGGCCTCTCTTGGTGTCCCTCCTGGATCGGGTGGCCTGGAGGGGACCCGGGCTGGAGAGCAGGTCTGGGAGCCTGTGAGGTCCCCCAGTAGGAGCCAGGCCCAGAGCTGGGGACAGATGGCAGGAAAGCACCGCGAGGGCCAGAGAGGCGCTCCCAGCTCCTGTGCTGGGCATCCAGCAGCCAGGGTGGCAGCGGCCCGCGGTGCGCCCTCTGAGGACTTCCGGGGCTGCTTCTAGATGCCTCCACAGCATGGGGGCTGCACGCTGGCTAGGAACGGCACCAAGGGCCCATTCCACTTTTCCTAACCAGAAAAGTCCTCTTTTCACATTTGATAACATCAAGTATAATTTAAAATACGTTATGGCCAGTCTAATTACAGCTTCTTTGTCCTGAGTGAGTGTTTCACACACACACACATCTGAAGACAAAAGCTCAGCCTTGGGACTCCCCTAGCCCCACCTGAGCCTGACTCTCTGGAAAATACCCTTGACGCACACATGAAGAGCCGGTGGAAGCCTTGCTGGCGGGCTGGGCTGCATTTTTTCAAAACCTGGGGTTTCCCAGCCACATAAGCTATTCTCTCTCAAGGCATGACTTTTGTGTAGAAATTTATCAAATTTTTTCATCAGTCCAGAAGTAAATTTTTTTTTTTTAATTGAAGAAAATCCTTTAAGCTGTCCTGGACTCACTCAAGCATGTAAAAAGGGTATTTTTCAACCATAGTTCAGATGCTGAGTATGTTCTCAGCCTGAATTATCTGAATTTAAAACTCTGCATTGGGCCTCTTAGCCCAACAGCTGAGCATCTTAAAAAGGGGCCATTTATGAAGAAAAATACGGTCGTGAAATAAAGCATATGAGGAGTTAGAGATCCTGAGGGTTACAGTAATAGATTGAAAGTCATAAATCTTAGTTTCTATTCTTGGCTCCAGAAAGAATTTATGTGTTCACTGCATTTGGCACATGGAAGCAACAGGGAAGAGAGACTCGAGAACTTGGATATGGAGGAAATAAAGTCTTCTTGTAAAAGTTAAATTATGAAAGCTACACACAAGGCCAGAGCAAACATGTGCAAAGCCACCTTAAAAAAACACAGCAGTTTACAAGTCAGATGCAGGTCAGCCAGGATTGCACAAGGCGGTCACAGAAGCAGCTACTGGCAGCTCATATCCGAGCAAAGGGGAAGTTGCGGGAGATGTGACAGCAGAGGGGAACGGGGAGGGGCCACGGTACATCTCGGTCTAGCCCTGGGGCACGTTGCTGGGTGGGAAGCAGTAGAGGGTACATGGCGACTGGGGTTTCAAGCCGCTTCTTGGCCATTTACTAGCTGTGTGACCTTGAGCTAGTTACTTAACCTCTCTGAGCCACCATACCTTTACTTGGGGAAATGGAGATAACTGGGCATATCCCTGTGAGCTGAAGAGGGATGAAAAGATGAAATGCATGTAAATCACTCAGCAGAGGGGTGGTGGGGACTGTGGGGGTGACGGTGGCCGTGATTATGCTGGGCATGGTGATGGTACTGTAGAGCAGCAAGCTGACCCTCAGCACAGAGTTTCCAGGTTGGGCTGGCAGAGCCTGAGCTGTCGGCAACGCCCAGTAGCCAAACAGACCTGGAACATACGGGCAGTTGAACAAAGCTGGGTTTCCTGGTATTGGCCACCAGGGAGATGACATCTTGTGGGGAACCTTGGAGAATCTGAGTAAGGGGACTGGAGGTGGTGGCGGGGGGCTTCCTTTAGGATTTGCGCTTGTTTGGGGGAATCGTTCTGATTGGAATTCAAAACATTGAAACTGGGTATGACTAGGCACCACATTTAATGTGCGATTGTAATTGGTAGAGAAATGGCTGTCATGCCAGGTGGAAAGGAGGGACATGAGGTCACTTGGTGGTTTAAACAGCATGCTTATTTTTTTGTTTTTTTTTGTCTGTGTTCAATCATGATTATGGAGTGGCCTTGTTTTCTCTCCATCCTGGTCACAGAATGACCTTGTTCGATGTTGGTGTTCAGTGAAATTGTGTTTGTTCAACAAAAGAACGCCACGGCTGAGCTGCGTGGGCCAGGCCAGCTCCCAGCTGACAGCTGTCATGGCCTGCTTCTTTGTTTCTCATCGCCATGCCCCACCCAGAAATCTCACGCCTGCTCATCGTTCACCAAGTACCTCTTTGATTATAATTGGGCTTCCTACATATGGGAGCTGCAGGGGACAACTGTGGCCACATGGATCTGAGCATTCCAGATGCCCGAGCTAAGGTTACTGTTAAACCTTATGATATTGCCACTCTTCTAGGTAGAAAGCATTTGAATACTGGCAACTTCACACAGTTGAGCCTAACTATTTCTCACTGCAGTTTGATAAACTGTCATTCCAGAGCCCTTAACTTTCTCCTGGGAGTCCATTATGAGAGGAAGGACTCTGTCTCTGGGTATGAACGATTTGAGGAATCTGATCCTTTAAGGCAGAGAGCTTGATCTTAAACCACACTCAAAATGTGGAAGGACTGACATTGAAGCTGAAGCTCCAATACTTTGGCCGCCTGATGCGAAGAGCCAACTCATTGGAAAAGACCCTGATGCTGGGAAAGATTGAAGGCAGGAGGAGAGGGGACGACAGAGGATGAGATGGTTGGATGGCATCACTGACTCGATGGACATGAGTTTGAGCAAACTCCAGGAGACAGTGAAGGACCAGGAAGCCTGGCGTGCTGCAGTCCATGCAATTTCAAGAGTCGCACATGACTGAGCGACTGAACAACAGGGCTTGGGTGCTGCCCGCTCTTCAAGGAGGGGGTGGGCTCTTGCAGGAAACAAGTGAGAAGCATTAGGACAGATGAGCTAGGCGGGAGCTGAGCGCCAGCGCAGAGCTTGAGATGGCAGGGCCTAGGCAGGGTGACGCCAGCTGCCGGGTGCCAACCACACACCTGTATCACAGGTTCCTGTTACACGTCCCCAGGCCCGCGTGTGACTTCTGTGAAATTCCAGTGGCAATTGCTCCTTTAATTGATGCTTTTCCCCGGCAGGAACCGTGGAGCAGGTTAACAAATTGAGGCGTACAAAGCCACCTGCACTTTGAACGGTTCTATTATAAGGGCGCTCGCTGGAGCCAAGAAAGGAGGGCAGGGGGACTGGATTTCTCCCATGCTCTGCCATGCTGGGCTGTCCCCACTGGTTTGGGCACTTCCAGCCAGAACCCAGAATGTAGAGGCGGCTACTGGAAGACCCAACAGCAAGCACGTTGCCTTTCTGAGCCCAAGTTTGGGGAAGAGAAGTGCCTTCGTCTCCATGCTTGCTGTTACTAATTACCACAACCCTGGTGGCTTAAGACAAGGAGTGGATTCTCTTGTGGTGTGGAGGCCAGAGGTCTGGAGTCAAGGCCGGGGGCAGCTGGTGGGGTGGGGGTCATCTTGCCCACGCCTCTCTGGGGGTGCCTGCAGCCCTGGGTGCCGCTTGGCTTGGAGTCACAACTCTCCACTCGCTGCCTCTGCAGCCATGGGGCCTCCACATCTCCTCTGTACCCTCCGCCTTCGGTCTCAAACCTCCCTCTACCTCTCTCCTCTAAGGACACTTGTCAGGCTTCAGGGCCCACCCAGATAATTCCAGATGATCTCATGTCAAGATTTTCTTCTCCAGCGACTTCTCTGGTGGTCCAGTGGTTAGGAAATCCACCTGCCAAATGCAGGAGACACGGGTTCAATCTCTGGTCTGGGAAGGTCCCATACACTGAGGGACAACCAAACCTGTGACCTAGAGCCAATGCTCCACAGTAAGAGAAGCCCGATCACTGCAACAAAGCCTCGGCGCAGCCAAAATATAAATAACATTTTTTAAAAAAGATTCTTTTTCCAAATAAAGTCAGATTCACAGGAGATCAGGGCATGGGCATATCTCCTGGGGCCCTCCATGCAGAATCCACCCCCAGAAACACTTGTGTGGCCACTTTTGACCCCTGGCTGCCTGGCCTCCTTGCCTCCTGCTCGTATACCCTGAATGGGCCTGATACGAGGGCTGGGGGTCCGAGGCAGAGGGACCCGGGCCGCCCTCCGGGACGCACAGTCTGTAGTGGCAGAAGGACAGACAGACCTCCACCAGCTCCCTCCACACCCCGGCGGCCCTGGGTCGCCGGGCTTCCAGAGGAGGATGCCCTTCAGCCTCGCAGGTGCTCTGGCCTGGCATCCTGCCACAGACACACGCTCGGGATGACTCCATCCTCCAGACAGGCTCCTGACTCCCTGGGGGCGGTAACCGAGCACCGTTCAGCCACTGCCGCAGCCGTTCATTTCAGTGCGGCCTGGGTGTCCTGTCCTCCTGGAGCACCAAGGCTGTCCGCGAGGCCATTGATTTAAAAGACAATATCACTTGCTTCCAAAGTTTATGAGGCCATAAACAGCCCCCTCATATTGATGACGGCAGAGGTGTTTGCTCAGCACATTCGCTGTGCTGTGCGCATTTATTACGAGGGTGGGCCTTGCTTTAAAGCAAACAGAACCGTAACTGTTTTCATTTCCTTTGGAGGGGCTGTGCCCTTCCCCCAACAGCTGTCTTAATCTATTGGATCCCTGGTCCCTCTTGCCTGACCCTGGCTGGAGTCCTTAAGGTGGACCATCTGAGCTGCTCGAGCTGGGTTGTGGTAAACTCCCATCCCCACCCTTTTGGTCTCGGGGAGCCTCCCAGGGCCAGCACTGCTCGGAGGGCCTTGAAACAGGAAGGGAAGCGAGGATGCTCATTTTTCTGAGGGCCCCGGCCTTGAGGCCGTCTCTGGGGCCTTGTCTCTCCTCTCTGGGGAAGAGCACACGCGTTAATAAGAGAACCGAGCAAGCCGCCAGCATCCGCTCCTCTCGCAGCCTAACACACCAAATAAAATTCCTTTTCATCTTGAGAAGCTGAGATGCTGCAAGGCTGGGCCGCTAGTCCATAAAGATGAATCTTCAGAGCATTTAATGGCTGGAATGCCCCGGGAATCCAAACTGGTTTCTGTATAAAATATGAGAAAGGTTCAGAGGAGGTGGCGAGGCTGGGTGGGGAGCGGGCAGGAAAGATTGATTGCAAACTTTGTGCCAGCTGAGCAGTTCCGTGCGTGCCAAGTGGCAAGAACAACACTTGAAAAATGTATTAGATTATCCAGAACACAACGCTGATTTATAGGTGCAGTAATCCCCATCTTGCCATCCATTTTCGTAATAGAGAGAGATTAGGCCGACGGTGGCGCTTTGCTGGGATTGCCAGCTCTGTCCCCACCCCCGGCCGCCCCCCAGTCCATGATGAATCACAGGGTAAAATGCAGAGTTAGCACTTTTAACAGGATGTTCTGATGTGGAGGGTTTCGAGATTTGAAGTGTTTCTGAATTTGGAATGAAAACTGACTGCATGAGGAATTAGTTTAAAAAAAAATCTAATAATATTGATTGCTTAACATCACAAGGGTCTTCTTAGTGAGTGAGAGGAGGCAAGGAGTCCTCCAGGAGCTCTCAGGCTGGGTTTAAAACATGAAGTGCATGTTGGGAGCGGCCAGGTGACACCCCCGGGGCATCTCACAGGGTAGCTGCCAGCGGTCCTACCTGAACATAACTATGGCCTGGAGCACATGGCATCTGCTGCCACCTGAGTTGGGAAGGAGCCTGCCCAGAGAAAATGACACGCACCCTCACCTTGGTCAATGAGCATTTGTCTATCAGCACACAGTAAGCCAGCGCCTAGAATGGGCAAAGCACGGTGTTAGATTCCTGCAAGATACCAAATACAGGGGCCCCCTCTGCTGTCTGCTAAGGGCTTTGTGAGACATCTGATGAAGCAAGTCAGCCCTCCAGATCCCTACAGTCCCAACTGAACTGGGGCTGAGCAAACAGGAACCACAGGAACGAGCAAATGTACAGAGCAAGTTCCCAAAGGAAGCAGATTAGGAACTAGCACATTGTCAAGTCAGGGGTGGGTGAGAGGGACCGAGGACTCCTGGGGCGGAGGGTGAAGTGTGCTCAAGGGGACTTTCTTTTCTGATAGCGGCTCCAGGGAAGCCCTGGAAACCGGAAGTTGTCTGGGTGGACTTGGCCCATCCCCAGGGCCTGCTCACCAATGTTTGCTGCTGCTCTGGAAGAACCATGACCCCTAAATCTGTCTTCACAAACCCCTCTTCTAGGGAAGTCTCATTCCCATATGTATTGTTCTAACAAATAGTTTATCATTTTATCTCCTGCAAAGTCCCACGTGACCAGGCAGGGCGGGAGAGCCCGCCTGTCTGTCTGCATACCCGTTGCATCAGCAGATGAATCTCTTTAGGCCCCAGGAGAGGATGCTGTCAGGGTTGGGGGCGTGGGGGCTATCCCACCACTCTGCAAGACTACAGAGCTGGCTGGGTGGGGGCTGATTCCTGCCCACTGGGCTGGCCATGAGAGAGGAACAGGACACCTGCCCTGGGGAACCATCGTCAGTACAGCATGATGGGAGGAGACGGCCTCCAGGCACAAGCACAGTCACCGGAAGGGCTGGTGGGGACACTGAGACCCGATGCTAAAAGAGCCTGAGGGGTGTCTGCCGTCAGCACCGCCAGCACCACCATTAGCCCCGCATGGTCCATCACTAGCATCTCTACCACCGCTCGCTTCAGTTCAGGCGCTCAGTCATGTCCGACTCTTTGCGACCCCATGGACCACAGCATGCCAGGCCTTCCTGTCCATTGCCAACTCCCGGAGTTTACCCAACTCATGTCCATTGAGTCGGTGGTGCCATCCAACCATCTCGTCCTCTGTCATCCTCTTCTCCTCCTGCTTTCAATCTTTCCCAGTATCAGAGTCTTTCCAAATGAGTCAGCTCTTCACATCAGGTGGCCAAAGTATTAGAGTTTCAGCTTCAGCATCACCAAGGAACACTCAGGACTGATCTCCTTTAGGATGGACCGATTGGATCTCCTTGCAATCCAAGGGACTCTCAAGAGTCTTCTCCAACACCACAGTTCAAAAGCATCAGTTCTTTGGTGCTCAGCTTTCTTTATAGTTCAACTCTCACATCCACACATGACCACTGGAAAAACCATAGCCTTGACTACTAGAATTACCATTTATTCCTTTCTTGGGTCGTGTCGCCCAGTTTGCAGGATCTTAGCTCCCTGACCAGGGATCGAACCTGCACTCTCAGCAGTAAAGGCACAGAGTCCTAACCGCTGGGCCACCAGAGAATTCCTACCATTTATTCCTAAAGAAGCCTGTGGGCCTGGCCTTTGCTAACTGTTTCACATGTATCTAGATTAACTCTCACAGCTACCAGTGATTAAGGGACCACCGTGCTCCTGGTTCATAGTTGAGGGCCCTGAAGATTTAAAGAGGTCACCCAGAGAAGTGGCAGAGCAGGAATTCAAGCCCAGGTGGCCTGACTCCAAAACTTGAGTCCACTGCATAGCAAACTGCCACCTGTCCCAGGTGAGGGCACCCAGGTGACGCTGATATCCTGAGGGTCTGGCCTGGGGAGACTTGACAAGGTGAATCATTTCAGGTTGTGGGCAAGCTGCAGGAGTAGCAAGGGTGGAGATGGGATCACTCTGTTTGTTTTATGCATCATTCATTCATTCGCCACTGATCTGGGTGGAGACAGCACTAAGAGGTGAAGGCTTGTCCCGCGGGCTCTCAGGAGCCACGTGCGGCCATGGAACTGCCCCTGTCCAGAAGGAACAGGAAGGGCCCAGCGTGTGCCACTTCTCTGCTCTGAGAGCCACGTGGGGAGGGGGA
>SJXQ01002425.1:320133-335715 GCA_006408695.1 Aepyceros melampus | reverse complement strand
AACTTGATATCTAAGCCTTTCTTCTATTATTCCACTTAAAAGATTAGGTGGTGGGAGAAGATATAGGGCACCATTGGGTAGAACATTATTAGCAACTTGGGTAAGAAGAGTCAAAAGTCTAAGCACCTCATTAAACCTATAAACTAAACAAAATCTCTTCACACCAGCTGCTCTCTGTAATGGAGCCATGGGGCCCCCTATGAAATATAGCATGTATAATGACTTCTTAGTTAATTAAGGTTCATGAATTCAGAGAGAGTTTGAAAAATTCAGGAGTCATCAGACTTTACTAGAAGGGAAGTGAAATAGTGAAAGAAAATCTGGTACATATTCTGAAAATTTATTCAGTGAAAAAATGTGGAAACTTATTTAATACATTTAAGAAGAGAGCTCCTAAGTGTGCTCAGATACTCAATCGTGACCAACTCTTTGCAACCCTGTGGCCTGTAGCCCACTAGACTCCTTTGTCCATGGGATTCTCCCAGCAAGAATACTGGAGTGGGGTGCCATTTTCTCCTCCAGGGAATCTTCCCGACCCAGTGGCTGAACCCATATCTCTTAATGTCTCTTGTATTGGCAAGTGGGTTGTTTATCACTAGCACTACCTTGGAAACTCGTTCTTAAGGGAACATTGTATACAACCTTTTTTTTAATAGGAAAAGTTACTGTTTTTTTAAATTAACCTTTGTCTGTCACAGTGGACAGCATTTTTAAGTCATAGTGGGAAAACCATTGAATTTCTTTTAATCATAGAAAAAATATTTGATAAAATATTACAGATCTTAAGAAACATACAGCTGAAGAAAATCCTGACAAAAGCACTCTAGAAAAAGCTATTGGATCACTAAAGGAAGTAATGACGTAAGTACATTATTTCAATTTTTTTGTTATTCCTTAAATTTACAGTGTAATTGGTGGAACAATTAGAATTGTAAATAGAAAAAGATCAATAACAAAATTCTGTAAAATAGTATCTAAATTATTTTTAGTAGTGTAGTCACATATTAAAATGTTAAAAATATGTTAAAATACGATTAATCAAAAACATACTTGTGAATGTATACATGTAGAGGGTAACAGTGGTTTAGAAATTTGAAAATGTTATAAATGCACCAGTAGACATTTTCTTCATACATTTCCAGTCTTAGCTTGTTTTTGTCTTCATAGTCTTATTAACTACCAAAATGGAATTTGGGAATTTGACCATGATGAGATGAAAATGTTAATACGTTTTTCACATTAGCTTTGACTTTTTTTTCTTACTTTGAGTTCTATGGACTTAAATTGGTAGGGTTTGTTGGAGTTGTGTTCAAAGTATGAACTTAATGAAATTTACTAGGAGAAATTGGTTATTAAACTTGAGCTGCTTTACTGTAGGTCTAACTTGGAGACAGCCAAGTTGATCAGAAGTGATTTTTTTCACTAATATGATGAGAATTAAAAGCTCTATTGCTGTTAATTGTTTTGCTTCCTGAAGAATGAGGAACTTACATATAAGCATATTCAGTCGATTTAATTAAATAGCTTCTGAGATTCCATGAGGTGCTTATGTATGATATAGAGTTTCTTTTTTTTTTTTTATCTTCTAAAACCTAGCACCTGGATTCTTTATTTGGCTGCACTAGTCTTAGTTGTTGCATGCAAGCTTTATCTAGTTGCAGAGAGCAGGGGCTACTCTTCACTGCAGTGTGCAGGCTCCTTGTTGTGGTGGCTTCTCTTGTTGGCTCTAGGCATGCAGGCTTCAGTAGTTTCAGTGTGTGGGCTCAGCAGTTGTGGCACTCAGGATTAGTTGCTCCTTGGCATGTGGAATCTTCCCAGAACAGGGATCAAACCTATGGTCCCTGCATTGGCAGGCAGATCCTCAACCACTGCCTCCAGGGAAGTCCTGAAATAGAGTTTCTTAGAATACTTGTAAGGAGCTCCTGTATAGAAACTACCAGCTCTAGTGAAAGGATCTAGCATTAGAATAATGCTCAAATTAATGGATATGAGCTTTTGTTGCTACTGAAAGCATTATGCATATTTTGGTTTTTACTTATGCTTGATTTTATATGTTGATCAGCCAACTGTCATGCTTTTGGTTTGTTATTTTGGGATCAGGATAGTAGTGCTTTTCAATACTTTGTGGTTTAACATACACATTCTTTACCTTGATCCTTTCTACAAACTCTGAATTAATGTAGTCAGTGTTAACATATTTTCATAAAAGAAAGACGCTTTTAATTTTGTTGATTTTTTTTTCCTATTATTTTTGTAGTCACTAGTTCATAACTTTTGATTTCCTTTTTCCTGCGTGCTTTAGATTTAGCTTGCGCTTCCCGCCTCCCCACCTCCATATGTCTTAAAGTAGAAGATTAGGATATTGATTTGAGCTTATTTTTTTAATTGTTTACTTTTATAGCTGTAAATTTCCCTTTAAACACTACTTTAGTCATGTTCCTGGTTTTTGTTTTCACCTGAAACTATTTTCTGATTTCCCTTGTGATTACATCTTGACTTATTGGTTGTTCAGGAGTTTGTTGTTTAATTACCACATGTTTGTGAATTTTCGAAGTTTCCTTTTGATACTAGTTTTCTAAATTTACTTCACCATTTATAGAAAATATACTTTGTATTATTTCAATCCTTTTAAACTTCCTGAGGCTTATTTTATGGCTTAACCTGGTGAAGGTACCATGTACACTTGAGAAGAATATATTGTGCTCTTACTGGATATTTTCATTATTTTACTTTTAGACTATTCATGCCTTTGATGTAAAATGTATCTTTTGTAGATAGGATATAATTAGGCTTGTATTGTTTGAGACATTGACTTGAAAAACCTCTTTCTTTATACTTTGCTGGGTTTTTTTTTTAGTTGTTTCAGGCAAAGTATATATTTTTCCTCTTATTTCATCTTGTCTGGAAGCAATAGTCTTAATTTTTATTTCAGTGAAATGATTAGCATATAATTTGGGAATGATTTGCATAAAACTTTACCTGAACTTAAAACTTCTGAACCTGCAGTTTATACCAGTGTAATGTATTTTAGGAAGTGTATAATGAATATAGTTTAAAGCGAGAGAGGAGAATATAGTAAGGAGTAAAGCAAAACTTACTCTTCTGAAGGATTCTATGAAAAATGTTTAATTCTATGGAAAACTTTTAGGGAATATATTAACTGATATAGTTATCAAAATTAAGACATATTCACGTGGAGGGATTTTTTGTGTGTGTGTGACACAAGATGTGTATATATACAGTTTTTATGGTCTATTGTTTTAAAAATAACTTTATTAATTTTCAGCCATATTAATGAGGATAAGAGAAAAACAGAAGCTCAAAAGCAAATTTTCGATGTTGTTTATGAGGTAGATGGATGTCCAGTAAGTATTCATTTTTGATGATTTTTGACTTATTCTTTTTGTTCTTTTTATTTTTGTTATAGTTGACCCTTGAACTACTGGGAGTTAAGGGCACCAACCCTCTGCCCAGAGCAGTAGAAAATCTGCATATAACTTTATAGTTGGCACTCTGTTTCTATGCTTCTGTATTCATGGATTCAACCAATCATGGGTCATGTAATACTGTAGTACTTATTTACTAAAAAAGAAAACCTGTATGAGTGGACTGCTGCTAAGTCGCTTTAGTCGTGTCCGACCCTGTGTGACCCCATAGATGGCAGCCCACCAGGCTCCCCTGTCCCTGGGATTCTCCAGGCAAGAACACTGGAGTGGGTTGCCATTTCCTTCTCCAGTGCATGAAAGTGAAAAGTGAAAGTGAAGTCACTCAGTCGTGTCCGACTCTAGCGACCCCATGGACTGCAGCCTACCAGGCTCCTCCGTCCATGGAATTTTCCAGGCAAAAGTACTGGAGTGGGGTGCCATTGCCTTCTCCAGTATAAGTGGACTAGTGCAGCTCAAACCTGTGTTGTTCAAGGTCAGCTATATTTAGATTCTGCCAGTTATAAACAGAATCTTGGCACAACTTTCTTTTTAATTATAACTTAAAAAAAGTATTTACCATGAAGTAATCTCTTTTATTAATATTTTCTATCTATTCAGGCTAATCTTTTATCTTCTCACCGAAGCTTAGTTCAGCGAGTTGAACAATTTCTCTAGGTGAGCACCCCTGTGACAGAGGAGAACAAGTAACTCTCTTCCTCTTCAGTGACTGCCTGGAGGTAAAGTTGTCCTTAATACAGTGTAATAGCACTACTGTTTTGTGTGATTTCATTGAATCTTTAAAACTAAGCCTTGATTGAAACAATAAGTTTTAATTAAATTAATTGATTAAAGAAGTTTAAAGTAAAGTGAACTTTAATCACTTTTTTGATGAGACCAATTGTTGATTTAATGCTATTAATTGAATGCTTTTAGGAGAAGACCTAACATTAAGAAGTATGATATTTTTTCATAACTTCAAATCCATGTCAAAATGAAAATTTAGTTTATTTCCATGCAAATAAATGCCTAGATCAAGAATTTTAGGAACTTCTTATATGTATGTATATTTCTTCAAGATTTACAAATAATTATGACTCCTTTTTAAAATTATTTTCTCAGCAGAGAAATCCGTATTTTGTTGAAGACAAACATAACTTGATTATTTAATATAATGAATTATAATCCCCTGCTGATGAAACTATAGCCCACCAGGCTTCCCATCTATAGAATTCTCCAGGCAAGAATACTGGAGTGGGTAGCCATTCTGTTCTCCAGGGGATCTTCCCAACCCAGGGATCGAACCCAGGTCTTTATCCTCTTTAATCCTTGGAGAGTTGTGGCTAGCTTTAAATTTTTTTATTTTACTTCCCCTTCAATTTTTGTGATGTCTTCTACAACTGGCTCATTGACTTACCTTGCACTTTAGTTCGTGCCATTGGTCATTCCTTGTAGCCTCCAAGTCTGTTATCTCATAGCTTGGCCTCTTATTTCCTTCATCTTTCCTGAATTCACTGACTTTTTTTCCTACTCTCTCTTAGTCTCCATGTCAGAATCACATTAACTGTAACAGTTCTATTTCTAACATTAAATTTGGAGCCCAAATTTTGGACCTTTAGATTTACAAGCTCTTATTCTTTAGTTTTTGATTTTTTTTTAAACACCAAAACTTAGAGCAAATTTGGAATAAGAGAATGGTAAATATTAGAAACATTTAAAATGAATAAGATCTGAACTGACTTCACTTAGACATGACAGGTGATGTATCTGTATTTTGAGTTCTTACCTTGATGGACTAGCATTTGTATCATCAGTATTAATACTTGTCATTGTTTTTCCTTTTTAAAAATGAGCCTTAAAATTATTTATTTTACTTAGCTAAATTAAAAGAACATTCAAATATTACAGTGGAAGTTAAAGAATTACTTTTTTCACCATATTAATATAAATGGGCTTTTAATATTTTGGTATGTATCATATATCTGTGTCATATTTCTGCATCAGTGTGAATGTGATACTGACTGCCTTTTGATCTTTTCTCATTAACCAACACATTTCAGCGTTGCTTTGTCATATTCATCATGATGAATATGACCAATCAATCTCAATTCATTAAGCAACCTAATCTGAGTTATTTTGTGTTAGTGTCTTTTAGTAAATAAGCCCAAATGGTCAAGAATCCGCATGCAATGCAGGAGACCTAGGTTTGATCCCTGGGTTGGGAAGTTTCCCTGGAGAAGGGAAAGGCTACCCACTCCAGTATTCTGGCCTGGAGAATTCCCTGGACTTCTTATAGTCCAAGGGGTCACAGAGTCAGACATGACTGAGTGACTTTCACTTTCATAAGCCCAAAAGAGATGTTCTTTTAAAAAGACAAAATAATACACTATGATTTCATAGAAATGAAAAATTTAAAGACCTTATAAAACTCTCAGAATTTATAAACATCATGAGTCACAGGATCCTTTCTGATTTTGCTCCTGTCTTCTCCAGCAATACTTTACCTGTCTCTTCCTTTGGTGAGTTCCCAGTTTAATTAAAGTTATATCAGCACATTGACTTTATAATTTGCATCAATTTGTAATGTATTGTTACTTTGATTTTCATATTGCTCAATAGTATGTAAGTGTCATGAGAACCAGAACCATTTCTGTATTATTTGCTCCTTTATCCTCAGTTCCTTGCATGGGATCTAAGATAATTGTGAATTTGTTTTTAAACTGAAGACAGTTATTTTTTTGAACCCATGGCAGTGATCCCAGAGCAACTAGTCCCCTTTGCAAATTCAAGGCCATTTATTGAAGATTACTTCATCCTTTGATCCCATTATTTCTCACAACGATTCTAAGTTCTTTCACACCTTTGGAAATTTTCCATAGATCCTGTTTTCCTGACTTTTGAGCTCTTTTCATATGAATGTGAACAATTCTGTTACATAGTTACATGTATGAATTTGTCACATAGTAACTATGCTGCTGCTCCTAAGTCACTTCAGTCCTGTCGGACTCTGTGCGACCCCATAGACGACAGCCCACCAGGCTACCCCGTCCCTGGGATTCTCCAGGCAAGAACACTGGAGTGGGTTGCCATGTCCTTCTCCAATGCATGAAAGTGAAAAGTGAAAGTGAAGTCACCCAGTCTGTCCAACTCTTAGTGGCCCCATGGACTGCAGCCTACCAGGCTCCTTCGTCCAGTCCATGGGATTTTCCAGGCAAGAGTACTGGAGTGGGGTGCCATTGCCTTCACCAAGTAACTATGCTACTTATAGATAATTTTGGAATGACTGATACTTAATGAGCTGCATATAGATTTATGTGACTAGTGCCATTTTATTTTTAAGCAATTGGTCTTTGTTTTTGTTACTGACATCAACTTTTTTTCCTCCCCCCAATAATCAGATAGCAAGAAAACGACACAAGGTTATTGGTACTTTTAGGAGTCCTCCTGGCCATACCCGACCCCCAGCTTCTCTTAAGCATATTCATCTAATGCCTCTTTCTCAGATTAAGAAGGTGCTAGACATACGAGAGACAGAAGGTATGGTCATTGGATAAACTGTTGGCTAAATAAAAATAGTTCATATTCATTGAAGGTTTAATTCCCTTATATGTATATTTTTAAAGTGGTAAATTATTTTTCAATATTGTTGATTAGTTCTGGCAAAGTAATTGTTCTTTACTTTTATCCATTTATACATTTCTAGGAACTGATTTGATTTTTAATTTTTTTCAATGAAAGTACTATTTAATTCTGTAGAATATCTTCATCTCTTAAGATACAAAGGGCTTTTAAATGGTTAATTTATATTCATTGAAGGTTTAATTCCCTTATATGTATATTTTTAAAGTGGTAAATTATTTTTCAATATTGTTGATTAGTTCTGGCAAAGTAGTTGTTCTTTACTTTTATCCATTTATAAATGGATTTTATCCATTTATACATTTCTAGGAACTGATTTGATTTTTAATTTTTTTCAAGTGAAAGTACTATTTCATTCTGTAGAATATCTTCATCTCTTAAGATACAAAGGGCTTTTAAATGGTTACATGGGTTAAAATAGTGCCTATCCTGCCCCTAACCACACCAAAACTTACTCCTTCAGAATCCACCTGTGCTTCCACATCTTACAACATTCCCTGTTGCCAGTGGCTGCATTGTGAGGGATACGTTTAGGATATCACCAGAAATAGATACGCATGAGTAACTATGGTAGACTCAACGTGGGCTCATATGTGTCTTAAGGAAACCTTCTACTCTAAATTTTGGGAATGTTAAGAGAGGGTTCTTTGAAGGCTTGCTCTAAATTTTGGGAATGTTAAGAGAGGGTTCTTTGAAGGCTTGAAATTGGCAAAAGTTTATACCTACCATAAGCAATATCATTTTTTAAAATAGTAACTAATGATATGTATGCTTGGCAATATTTTGCTTGTTTAAGCATATATTTTTACCATGTAAGCTGGTTTTATCACTGATCCTATCCTCTAATGAAGGAAAGCTTTCAGTTTATGAGAAACAAAGAAAACTTGAATAGCAACTTATATTGCTCTCTTTACTCAGTTGTCAAATTCTGGATTTATTAAGGGCTACATAGAGCATTTACTTAAATCATCTATATTTTTTGGATTATAATTTTGGAAGACTTCATTGTTTAAAATAGGTTCTGTTTTAGCATCTTGATCATAAAACCTTTTATAACAGTTTTAATATTTGAGTATTTTATTTCTTTTAGTTTAAGTAGGTTGAATTATTATTCTTACACTGTCACTTTAAAAACTTAAATTCTAGAATTCTAAGAAATGATCTAATTTTTTAAATAAGCTTCATTAAAGAAAATATTAAATTATTATTGTTGGTTCCTCACATGGTATGTCCTATTCTTTCCAGTGTTTCAACATAATATGATGCTGCTCTTTGTCCAATTAAAAACTAAAGGAACAGGAAAGATAGAGATAGAGATAATTTACTGGGTAGAGAAAGAGAATTCAGTGGAGTTTTCTTGTTCTCAGGGAACTAAACTTGTTTTAAATCTGTCATTTTCCAAGGAGTAACTTGTAGTGTTTGTGATTATTTTGGAACCCTAGATTGCCATAATGCTTTTGCATTGCTTGTGAGGCCACCAACAGAGCAAGCAAATGTGCTGCTCAGTTTCCAGATGACATCAGAGGAACTTCCAAAAGAAAACTGGCTAAAGATGCTATGTCGACATGTAGCCAACACCATTTGTAAAGCAGATGCTGTAAGTTCTTAAACTACTATTGTAATGAAGTTTAAACTCCATGGTAATGTACATATAAACCTGTATGTTTCTAATAACTTGTTAATTATGAATACAGGAGAGTTTTAGTTTTGTGTTTATTGAGGAAAACTGATTTAAAAGTTGTTTTGGAAAAGATGTTTAACATTTTTTTGAATCCCTAGCTTACAGATAGGCTTAGAACTCCTGTGGCCTTGCTTTAGTGAAGCTTTTGGAACTTGCATTTTATTTATGCTCTTTGACTTTACTATTTGTGGGAGAATATTTTGTTCTGTTCTTTTATCTTATTGACAGCAATATGGTGAGTTGTAGCAAGTTGCTTTTCCTGTCAGGTAAGTTGCCAATCCAGTTTTATCAGTGCAGTCTCTTAAAATCAAAAGCCATTATAAATGTATAATCCCTTTTATCCTGTACAGATTAAAATGAAGATATGTGAGAAAATCAAAATCAGGTAGTTTGTGATAGATTTTGGATGAAGTCTAGGTCCATTAAAAGATAATTTGATTTCTTCATATGTGGGAGGGATATGTGATAGATATTGATCCCTTCATATTTGCACAAATGATATATTAAATGGAGGAGAATGTATAAATAGATGACCCTTTTCAGTATAGTAGATTGCCTTGGACATTTCCTGTGGGAATAAAATGTTTATTATAGTTAAATCTGATCTTCAAAGACATTGAGGTATGATTATTATTGTTTATAAATACTTGATTAAGAATAGTGACATAACTGTTTAGAAATTAAGAGACTTAAAAATTCTTTTTTAATTGAAGTCTAGTTTATTTACAGTGTTGTGTTAGTTTCTGGTATATAGCAAAGTGATTCAGTTATACATAAATATCATATTCTTTTCCATTATGGTTTATTATAGGATACTGAATATAGTTCCCTGTGCTGTACAGTAGGACCTTGTTGTTTATCCATTTTATATATAGTCGTTTGTATCTGCTAATCCTAATTTATTCCTCCCCTATGCCTTTTCCCCTTTGGTAATGATAAGTTCTTATGTTTTCTATGTCTTTGAGTCTGTTTCTGTTTTATAAATAATTTAATTTGTGTCATATTTTAGATTCCACATATAAGTGATATCATATAGTATTTGTCTTTGTGATTTACTTCACTTAATACATAATCTTTGTGTGTGTGTGCACGTGTGTGCTCATTCATGTCCAACTCTTAGTGGCCTCATGGACTGTAACCCATCAGGGGATTTCCCAGGCCAGAATACTGGAGTGGGGTGCCATTTCCTACCCCAGGGGCTCTTCCCAACCCAGGGATCAAACTTGCATCTCCCGCATTGGTAGGTGGATTCTTTACCATTAGTTCCACCCGGGAAGCCCATGATAATCTCAGGTCCATCCATGTTACTGCATGGCATTCTTAAACTATTTTTTATGGCCGAGTAGTATTCCATTGTGTATCTATTCCACATCTTCTTTATCCGTTCATCTATCATGTTGCTTCCATGATTTGGAAATTGTAAGTTGTGCTGCTGTAAAATTAACTTGTAAATTGTGCTGCTATAAACATTGGGGTACATGTATGTTTTTTAATTATAGTTTTCTTTGGATATATGCCTGGGAGTGGGATTGTTGGGTTATATGGCAACTCTATTTTAAGGGTTTTTTGGTTTTGTTTGTTTGTTTTTATTTTTTTTTATTTTCAGGGTTTTAAGGAACCTCAGTACTGTTACCCTCTCTGCCTTTGTTATTTGTAGACTTTTTAATGATGGCCATTCCTTCTGGTGTGAGGCGGTACCTTTTGTAGTTTTGATTTTCATTTTTCTGATAATTAGTGATGTTGAGCATCTTTTCATGTTCTGCTGTCCATATGTATGTCTTTGGAGAAGTGTTTATTTAGGTCTTTGTCTAGTTATTAAGTTGTTATCTTGTTATTAAGTTGTATGAGCTGCTAGTATATTTTGGAAATTAATCCCTTGTTGGGCATATTGTTTGCAAATGTTTCTCCCATTCTGTAGATTGTCTTTTCTTTTTATGGTTTCCTTTACTGTGGAAAAGCTTTTAAGTTTATTAGGTCCCATTTGCTTGTTTTTATTCTTATTTCTGTAGCCTTGGGAGACTGATCTAAGAAAATAATTGGACTTTTATGTCAAGAGAATGGTTTCCCTATGTTCTCTTCTAGGAGTTTTATCATGTCATGTCATATATTTGGGGCTTCCCTGGTGGCTCAGATGGTAAAGAATCTGTGTGCAGTGCAGGAGACTCAGGTTCAATCCCTGGGTCTGGATGATCTGGAGAAGAGAATGGTGTTTATTGAGTTTATGTATGGTGTGAGAGACTGTTCTGACTTCCTTGATTTATATGCATCTGTCCAGTTTTTCCAACACCACATTGAAGAGACCTTTTTTCCCCCCCTCAATTCTGTACTCATATAACTTGTAAATTGTGCTGCTATAAACATTGGGGTACATGTATGTTTTTTAATTATAGTTTTCTTTGGATATATGCCTGGGAGTGGGATTGTTGGGTTATATGGCAACTCTATTTTAAGGGTTTTTTGGTTTTGTTTGTTTGTTTTTATTTTTTTTTATTTTCAGGGTTTTAAGGAACCTCAGTACTGTTACCCTCTCTGCCTTTGTTATTTGTAGACTTTTTAATGATGGCCATTCCTTCTGGTGTGAGGCGGTACCTTTTTGTAGTTTTGATTTTCATTTTTCTGATAATTAGTGATGTTGAGCATCTTTTCATGTTCTGCTGTCCATCTGTATGTCTTTGGAGAAGTGTTTATTTAGGTCTTTGTCTAGTTATTAAGTTGTTATCTTGTTATTAAGTTGTATGAGCTACTAGTATATTTTGGAAATTAATCCCTTGTTGGGCATATTGTTTGCAAATGTTTCTCCCATTCTGTAGATTTTTCTTTTTATGGTTTCCTTTACTGTGGAAAAGCTTTTAAGTTTATTAGGTCCCATTTGCTTGTTTTTATTCTTATTTCTGTAGCCTTGGGAGACTGATCTAAGAAAACAATTGGACTTTTATGTCAAGAGAATGGTTTCCCTATGTTCTCTTCTAGGAGTTCTATCATGTCATGTCATATATTTGGGGCTTCCCTGGTGGCTCAGATGGTAAAGAATCTGTGTGCAGTGCAGGAGACTCAGGTTCAATCCCTGGGTCTGGATGATCTGGAGAAGAGAATGGTGTTTATTGAGTTTATGTATGGTGTGAGAGACTGTTCTGACTTCCTTGATTTATATGCATCTGTCCAGTTTTTCCAACACCACATTGAAGAGACCTTTTTTCCCCCCCTCAATTCTGTACTCATGCCTCCTTTGTCAAGGGTATATAGTAGTTCCAAGGTATCTTCTGATTTCCTCTTTGATTCCATCATTGACTCTTTTATATATATATATATATATATATAAATTTTTTTTAGTAGCATGCTTTTTAGTTTCCATATAATCTTTTTTTTTTTCTTCTCTAAGATTGACTTCTAGTTTCATGCTATTGTGTTCAGAAAAGATGCTTGAAATAATTTCTGTCCTCTTAAATTTGTTCAGTCTTGTTTTGTGTCCTAGTATGTGGTCAATCCTAGAGATTGATCTATGTGCACTTATAGAGAATGTATTCTGATTTTTGGGATATAATGTCCTGAAAATATCAATTAAGCCTAACCTTTTTATTGTATCATTTAAGATCTCTGTTGCCTTTTTCATTTTGTCTAGAAGATGTATCTATTGATGTGAATGAGATGTTAGTCTTTTACTGTTGTATTCCTGTCAGTTTCTTCCTTTATATCTGTTAATACTTGCTTTTTGTATTTAGGCACTCATATATTGCATACGTTAACAAGTATTAAATGCATGTAATATCTTCATCTTGTATTGACCCTTTTATCATTATAGAGTGTCCTTTTTTATCTTTTGTTTTACAGTCTGTTTGTCTGGAATGAGCATTGCTAGATCTGCTTTGTTGTCATTTCCATTTGAGTGAAGTATCTTTTTCAGTCTCATTGCCTTCAATCTGTGTGTCATTGGCCTTAAGGTATGTTTCTCATAGGCAGCAGGTTCTAGGCACTTTTTTTTTTTTAATCAATCTGCCACTGTCTTTTTAATTATTAGAGTGTTTAGTCCATTGACATTTAAGGTAATTACTGATAGATATGTATTTATTTCCATTTTAAGCCTTATTTTCCAATTGAATTTATACTTCTTCTTTGTTCCTTTCTGTTTCCCTTGTTTTGGTTTGATGGTTTTCTTTTGTATTATGCTTTTTTCTTTTCTTTTACTTTTTGTGAACCTGTTACATGGTTTTGATTTGTGGTTACCCTGGCTGTCAAGAGTGTTAACCCACAACTATATTGACTTGCTCTAGACTGATAGTCATATAGGCTCAAACACATTCTTTAAAATAAAAAGCTACATTTTTATACTCTCTTTCCTCACATTTTATGATTTTGATGTCCTCTTTTACATCTTTGTATTTACTCTTTTGGTGTTACTTGTAGTTATCATTACTTTCAGAAAAAAGTATTTTATTTTTAAAATTTGTGTACTAGCTTATGTAAATGGTTTTCTTTCCAATTGTGATTTTCTCTTGATTTTCTTTTCAATTGTGGTTTTCTCTTTCATGTAGATTTTTTTTCTTTATTCTACTTAGAGAAACCTTTGAATATTTCTTTTAGGATAAGTTTAATGTTGCTGTATTCTTTTTAGTTTTTGCTTGTCTGAGAAGTTCTTTATCTCTCCCTATTCTAATTGATAATCTTGGTGTATAGAGTGTCCTGGGTTGCAGGCTTTTCCCTTTTAAGACTTTGAATAAATATATCCTGCCACTCCCTTCTGGCCTTCAGTGTTTCTGTAGGTAGTTATATCAGTTGACAGCCTTATGGGGGGAGGCGTCCTTTGTAATTAACTCTTTGTTTTTCTCTTTCTGCCTTTAGAATCCTCTTTATATCTTTTAACTTTGCCATTTTAGTTATAGTATATCTTGGTGTAGGTCTGTTTGGATTCATCTTGTTTGGGACCCTGTAGAGAAATCAGCTGACAGCCTTATGGAGGGGTTCCTTTGTAATTAACTCTTTGTTTTTCTTTTGCTGCCTTTAGGATCCTCTTATATCTTTAAATTTTATTGTTTTAGTTATAGTATATCTTGGTGTAGGTCTGTTTGGGTTCATCTTGTTTGGGACCCTCTGTCCTTCCTATACATGGGTTTCCGTTTCCTTCCTTAAATTTGGGACATTTTCAGCCATAATTTCTTCAAATACATTTTTAAATTCCTGTTCTCTTTGTTTTCCTTCTGGGATTCCTATTATGCACAGATCTGGATACTTTATATTATTCCATAGGTCTTCTATATATATATATGTATATATTTTTTTAATTTATATTTCTGTCTGCTCTTCTAGTCTGATAATTTCCACTATTCTATCTTCCAGATCACTTACTAGTTCTTCATTATTCAGCTTGCTGTTGATTGCCTTTAGTTCAGCTTTTGTCTCCGCAAATGAGTTTTCTACTTTTGATTGACTCCTCTTTATTTATTTATTTATATATATATATACACACACACACACACTTTTTTATTTTACAGTAATCTCTATTTCCGTCCATATCATTTCTTAACTCCTTCAGTATTTTATTATCTCCTATTTGGACTCAGGATCTGGTAGACTGGAGATATCTGTTTCATTGTTTGTTCTTTCAGGGGAATTCTCTTGGTCTTTTAATTGTGTGGTTCCTCTTCTTCTTCATTTTACTTTTATTTCTCTGACTCTGAATTAAGGAGAAACAGTTATCTACCATGGTCTGGAAGGGCAGTTTTTATGAGGGAGTGTCCCTATGTAGCCTTTGTGAGTGTAATATTTTTGAGCAAAGACTGTTTTTAGTATGGATGCCTGCCATTTCCTCTCTGTGTGTTATCCATTATCTCCTTGATAAGGGCATGATTGTTATCATGATGCCCAGAGCCTGCACTGGATGTTGAGTGTGGCCTCTTTGCTCTGTGGTTGTTACAACTCTGTCTGGGGCAGGATCTGTCCCCTCTTTTGGATAGATGCCCCAGGTCTGTTTCTGAACTCCAGTGTGAGGTAAATAGGACTGGAATGCTCCCACTGGGAGAGACGCCACCCAATGAAATCGGGGAAGGACTTGTCTATGAGATACCAAGGGAACATTTCATGCAAGGATGGGCTCGATAAAGGACAGAAATGATCTGGACCTAACAGAAGCAGAAGATATTAAGAAGAGGTGGCAAGAATACACAGAAGAACTGTACAAAAAAAGATCTTCATGACCCAGATAATCATGATGATGTGTTGACTAATCTAGAGCCAGACATCTTGGAATGTGAAGTCAAGTGGGCCTTAGAAAGCATCACTACGAACAAAGCTAGTGGAGGTGATGGAATTCCCGTTGAGCTGTTTCAAATCCTGAAAGATGATGCTGTGAAAGTGCTGCACTCAATATGTCAGCAAATCTGGAAAACTCAGCAGTGGCCACAGGACTGGAAAAGGTCAGTTTTCATCCCAATTCCAAAGAAAGGCAATGCCAAAGAATGCTCCAACTACCAAACAATTGCACTCATCTCACATGCTAGTAAAGTAATGCTCAAAATTCTCCAAGCCAGACTTCAGCAATATGTGAACCGTGAACTCCCTGATGTTCAAGCTGGTTTTAGAAAAGGCAGAGGAACCAGAGATCAAATTGCCAACATCCGCTGGATCATGGAAAAAGCAAGAGAGTTCCAGAAAAACATCTATTTCTGCTTTATTGACTATGCCAAAGCCTTTGACTGTGTGGATCACAGTAAACTGTGGAAAATTCTGAAAGAGATGGGAATACCAGACCACCTGACCTGCCTCTTGAGAAATCTGTATGCAGGTCAGGAAGCAACAGTTAGAACTGGACATGGAACAACAGACTGGTTCCAAATAGGAAAAGGAGTA
>SJXQ01002425.1:283248-319023 GCA_006408695.1 Aepyceros melampus | reverse complement strand
TGATGCTTTTGAACTGTGGTGTTGGAGAAGACTCTTGAGAGTCCCTTGGACTGCAAGGAGATCCAACCAGTCCATTCTGAAGGAGATCAACCCTGGGATTTCTTTGGAAGGAATGATGCTAAAACTGAAGCTCCAGTACTTTGGCCACCTCATGGGAAGAGTTGATTCATTGGAAAAGACCCTGATGCTGGGAGGGATTGGGGGCAGGAGGAGAAAGGGACGACCGAGGATGAGATGGCTGGATGGCATCACAGACTCAGTGGACGTGAGTCTGAGTGAACTCCGGGAGTTGGTGATGGACAGGGAGGCCTGGCGTGCTGCGATTCATGGGGTCGCAAAGAGTCGGACACGACTGCGCGACTGAACTGAACTTGTCTATGGGAAAGTGCACTCTGTGATTTTGCCTGTCACTATTGTGCTGGTTCACACCCCTTGGTCCCACCTCAGCTGTGGCGATTTAGATAGTTAGCTCTGGTAACCCTCTGGTCTTCTACTCACAGAGCAACTAGCACAGATCTGTTGACATAGAACTAATGAGGTCAGGCACGGGGACCACCATGGCTGGGTTGAGCACCTGGACCCACCATAGCTGTAGGAGCTACTGAGTCAGCCCAGACCCTCGGCCTACCTCTGTGTGTGAATGCTAGCAGAACCTATTATCTCTAGACCTGCCCCAGCCACAGGAGCACAGTAATCTACACCAGTGTCCTACAGGCACTGAGTTTACCAAGCCATCTCAGGCACATAAATTCATGAGCCATGGGGACATTAAGGTTTCAGTCCTGCTTTCTAGGTTGTAAGGCCACTGGCAATTGGCTAGGATTGCAGCCTTGCCTCTGTGAATGAGCAGCTGGGGCTGTTGTGAGCACACTGAGAATGAGGCTGCTATTCTATGCCCTACCCTTTTTTTGAGCTTGCAAGTTAACAGTGGGGCTTCAGTGGCAGATCCGGTCTCCTTTTTGCACATGCACCAGATTGCAGCTTGGATCACACTCCAAGCCCCTTCAGGCAGTCTTCATGCAGGCAACTCCAGTCTTCGCCCCAGGTCTGTCCTCTGAAGCCCAGATTTTAGCAGCCAACCTTCTCAGATGGCTTAGAAGGTAAAGGATCCACCTGCAATGCAGGAGACACAAGAGACCTGGGTTCAATCCCTGGTTCAGGAAAACCTGCTCAAGAAGGAAATTACAACCCACTCCAGTATTCTTGCCTGGAAAATCCCATGGACAAAGGAGTCTGGCCAGCTATAGTCCAAAGGGTTGCAAAGAGTTGGACATAGCTGAGCACCTGTGTGCACCAGCAGACATGCCTCTCAGGCTGAGGATTGCAGTGAGATGGCCTGGTCTTTCTTTGTGGGACTCCCTCTGTTCTACTTGTTGCAGACCAGTTGCTGTGTTCTCACTTAAGCCTCTGAAGCTCTCTTTCTCTTCACATTGATCTCCCCTGCTGGTGAAGCATTTTCCCGTGTCAAGGAACATTTCCTCTTTCATAGCTTCCTCCCAGGGGTACAGACCTATCCCAATTCCCCTTTTCTTTCTTTTCTCCTACCCTATTATTTGGTGATCTTTCTTGCATTTTGTTTTTATGAGCTCTTCTGCCAGCATTTAGCAGGTATTCTGTGAGCTTTATTCTACATACAGATATATCTGTGGAAGGAGGTGAGTTCCATGTCCTTCTATTGCACCATCTTGCTCTGGTCCTTGATTTGTGATTTTTTTTAATTTCTGTGGGCCAACAATATATTGTTATAAATAAAGGATTGCTCCACACGAAGGTTCATTGAAAAATATACAGTACTAGTGCATACAACAGAATGCTGGCTAGGAAAATAATGGAGACAGCTTTTTGTAAAGCCAAAAAACTGTTCATTATAAGGAAGAATTTTTTCTCATAGTGCTAGGTATTCATATATAAAATGGATCTCTGCAGTATAGTGATTTCCTACTATAGAGATTATTCCTAAATTTATCACAATGTCCAACTAAATGGCTTTTGCAGTCTTTTATAAATTTATGGCTAGTAATTCTAGAACTGGAATATAAACAATTAATGAAAGTATTTCATAAAGTAAGATTAACCACAAGGTGGCAGCAAGCATTTAACCTATATCCTAATTTATACTATTTTAAGCCACAAAATTCTTCCCAGTTATAAAATTTTGTTACTAAAAAATGTTTATAAATGTTTATAAATTCAGATATTCAGGGACTTCAGTTGAACTCTCTCTTACATTTCAAATAGTACACTTTAAAATGCCCTGATTTGGTGTCTTATCTTTTGAGAATTTTTGCTATGTTGAAGAGAAAATATCTGTATACTCAACGTATGCATTGTAAAAAACAGCAAAAATCTTGAGTAGTTTGATTTATATAAGCACCTGTGTGTGCATGTAAGTTCTTACAAGTTTTGATTTTAGGAACAGCTGTATATTTTTATTTTATTATTTTAAAAATTAATATTAATTTTCAACAGGAGAATCTTATTTACACTGCTGATCCAGAATCCTTTGAAGTAAATACAAAAGATATGGACAGACATTGAGTAGAGCATCTAGAGCAATAAAAAAGACTTCAAAAAAGGTAAATCTCAGTGATATTATTATTCACCGTGTCTCCAAAATGTATTTTTCAGAGTATATTAAAATAATATAGCCATAAATGTCAGTGTGAAAGTAATACATAAAACAAAGTTGTTCTTTGGTTTTAGGAAATGGCCTGCAGAGATAATAGTTAAACTTAGGAAATTCCTTGGAACAGTAATTGTAACAGCTTTTACCCTTCCCATTCTAGTTAACTGTGATATTTCTGATGGTGTTTTAAGTATATGTGCATTCATGTTAGAAATTGCCTTAGATATTTTTCAGGAAAGGGCACACCATAGAGTCAGGAAACCTGGGATCTGTTCCTTACCATAGTAAGTTTCAGACTTCTAATGATGAAGATAACTTTCCTATTTACCTTATCTTACCTTACCTTATTGAGGTTGTTCAGGACTATACAAGAATGTTGGTAATAGGTTTTTTAAAAGTAGAATTAAAGTTTTAATTTTATAGGTGAATTTATAGCCAGAGTCTATTGTTCAGTTTATAAGTTTTTGATTGTTGTTTTCTTTGCCTTTGAGGGGAGGCTGCATACTTTAATCATCATTGTATCTCTGCATTTAACATGAATGATATATAGTAGATAAACATTAACAATGGTGATTCAAATAAAGTCCTACTCTTTTTCAGTTAAATTGAGGTTCAAGTGGCTTTGGATCAACAATCTCACAACTGAATTATAGCAGAATTAGGCAATACCAAGGTTTCTTCTCATGCCAAATTTTTCCTCCTATTTTCTCCTGCTGGACTAGTGTTCTATGAATGCAAGATGGAATAATCCACAGTGTACTACATTTTCTCACTGCTTTGTCTAGAGATTCTCATTCTGTCATATACTTTTTATAGAAAAAAGTACATGGCAGAATTCCTCCATATTTTTAATAGAAAAACTTTTAATGTGAATTTGGCTTTGTTTTCCATATAATTGTTCTAATTGTTCTAATCAGTTATATATTAATTTATCTAGGTTTTTAAATTAATTGTATCTTGTTTTAATTCTAGGTTACAAGAGCATTCTCTTTCTCCAAAACTCCAAAAAGAGCTCTCCGAAGGGCTCTTATGACATCCCAAAGTTCAGCAGAGGGAAGAAGTCCTTCTAGCAACGAGAAGCATGTAATGAGTCGTCTGACTAGCACAACATCATTAGCAGTAAGTTATTTTGATTTAACAGGCTAAATGACTTCAAATTTATCAAGTTGGTATACAATTTGTTGACTTTTTAAAGGTGGAAATCTTAATATTTCCATCAATTTTTTTGATATATCTAACCTCATTGTTGGGTTAAGATAATTTAGAAAACCTCACTTAATGAATTAGAGACTTACTTAAGGTGTAGTTTATTTGATATGAAATTTTATTGAGATTGAGATGTTAATCTCTGAGAAAGAAACATGTTTCAATCTAATCTATCACTTTACTGATGTACAGAATGATAGTTCTATTTATAGATTGGCTCCAAAAATATAGCAGAGACTGAGTTTTATTTCCTTTATTATTTCTGTGAGTAGATAATCACTGAAATGAGTATCAAAAGGCGTTATGGGTTCTAAATTCATGTGTTTATTTTTAAATGTTTCCTGAACAATCCAAATTCCCAATGGTGTCAGAATTATTAGACATTTAATTAATATTAAGGGCATTTCTAACATATATTACTGTAACTAAATAGTGATGTATCTGTCGTTTGTAAAAATTATTATTAATATAACTTACTAAGGTTAAGAAAGGCAAGTGACTGTCATTTCTTAGCTATGTGTTCTTCAGCAAGTTTCCTATTGTCTCTTATCCCCAATTTGCAGATGAAAGAGAGGAGTACTTACCCTGTGTTGTTATTGTAAAGGGTAATTACACACTATCTCACATATATGATGTGATTATTTTCTCTAGGCAGTTTGAGTAGTAGTTAAGAGCAGGAACTCTGAAACTCCTAAGTTCAGATCCCAGTTCTGCTGTTTACTACCTGTATGACTTTTATAAACTATTAAAGATCTTTCTGTTTCAATTTCACTGTTTATAAAATGAATATAAAGTAGTAATTGTAAGGATTAAGTAAGTTAGTATACACAAAGTGCACAAGGGTAACACCTTGGTGTTTTATAAATGGTTACCTTTAATTATATAAAATGTATACAAAAAAGGTACATAATGCTCAATAGCTTATTTTTTATAAAGCTAGTTAAGTCTTTAGTTAATATACATCAAAGGTTATAGCTTATTATGAGTATGTTTATGTAGATTTGTAATCAAGATTAACCTTTCAATGGAAGAGAAATCATACTTTTGACAATATAAATTTTTGCAAAGATGTTAGTTAATAAAAAAAGTATTGAAATTGACAAAATATAGTAAGCATTTATTTACTAAAATTAGATTATAAGCTTTCTGAAGCCCAGTGCACTATCCCTTTTTTATTTCCTGCATCTGTTGTAACTATTATAAATATTACTACTTTCCAAATGAAGATAATTGGATTTTATAGAAAATTTTTGGGAAATTAATATATATTACTTATGGCTTTACTAGTTTTATGTAAATAATATAAATAAGTACCTAAAGTATCTTTAAGACATTCCTGTACTCTTCTCAATTGCCTATTTGTTCTAACAGATTACCCTTTCTGTTTCCACAAGCAATGTAATTGGATTTACTAAGCATGGTTATGTTCAGCTCTCAAACTCTACTGGTGGGCGCTCTCAAAACTCCTAGTTTCGATCTGTACTTCATTCTGCCTCATGAGCTAGGTTTTCAGAGATGCTAAAAGGAAATTCTGAGTTTTCAAATTTCAAAAAAAGTTCTATCCAAGTCATCTTTGATATTTGTGAAGAATTAGGAGATATGTCAACCAGTAATGGAAACAAGCCTTGTGAAGTTTAATGTGAGCTTATTAGCTATTTGAAATTTGTATTTATTATGAAAAAAAAACATTTTTCTCCACTGAATCACTTATTAGGTGAATAGGAACTTTTGGATTCACAACTTTATAACTGCTTTAAAATCACAAAACTTAGGCTTAATGAAGTTTCTTTGTTTATTGGCACATAAAACTATTTTGCAAAATAATTTATTCATAAAGCCTGAAAATATCAGTCCCATTATAGATTTTCTGATTTATGGAAGTAATTACTTAAAAATAGTAGTAATTGTCCTATGAAGTGGATTTATATTCCGGATATGATTCTTAATCTTAGAATTATGACATTTGTGTAAAATTTGTGCTTTTAATATGGCAAATGATAAAGGTTTTACCTGAGGAAATGTAAACTTTTATACGATCTACTTAAATCATTGCTTTGCTGTCACTTGAATGGTAATACTTTACCAACCCAGCTCTTTAAACTCTTCAAACCTTGTTGATGAGAACCTCAGCTAGCTAGCTGCCTTGCTGGCTCTAAGTTTGTGTGTTAGTTGCTTAGTCGTGTCCTGCTCTTTGTGACGCCATGGACTGTAGCCCACCAGGCTCCTCTCTGTCCATGGAATTCTCCAGGCAAGAATACTAGAGTGAGTTGCCATTCCCTTCTCCAAGGAATAGTTAACCATTCATGTCTGTGAATGGAGAAGGCAGTGGCACCCCACTCCAGTACTCTTGCCTGGAAAATCCCATGGACGGAGGAGCCTGGTAGGCTGCAGTCCATGGGATCACTAAGAGTCAGACATGACTGAACGGCTTCACTTTCACTTTCATACATTGGAGAAGGAAATGGCAACTAACCCCAGTGGTCTTGCCTGGAGAATCCCAGGGACAGGGGAGCCTTGGTGGGCTGCCGTCTATGGGGTCACACAGAGTCGGACATGACTGAAGCGACTTAGCAGCAGCAGCAGCATGTCTGTTAAAATAGTACCTTTCATAATAATTTGTTTTGATTTATATCCCCTCAAGTTTTTGGTATTGTTTCTTTGTTATTAAAAATTCTGATGATATTTAACTTTGACACTCTGAAATAATAAAGTTTAGACAGCTTAGTATATTAGTAATCTCTATTATCAGAAGCACTGCTGTTTTGCTTAGTTTTATTTGAAGCAAAACATACATACACATAAACATGGGTTGAATACATAATATAAAAACATTTTCAGAGTGTATGGCTTTTAATTTAGAAAATTATTTCCCATGAAGTAATTTTATTCTTCTTAATTCTGCTTATGATTAAAAAGAAACCACTGTGGTTTGTCTTTTTAACCTCGAAAATTTGTCTTCTAATTTATAATTTTAAAAAGACACCTGAAACACTAAATCATTTATATGTCACAGAAGTACCACTACTAGCGGTAAGTATATATCTCTTTCATTAGAGTTAATATGTAGTAAACTAGTCTATCCATTTTTCTTGTTTTCAGAATGTTGCTGCTGCTGATAGTTCTATATGTTCTCCCAACCCTTCCCTTCTAATTTTAAGTTTCTATTCCTTTAAAGAGTTTAGATTTTCAGATGTCTTACTTGTTATGATAATTTGTAAAATGCAAAAATAGTATGTATGATTCTAAGCTATATCTTACTTAAAAGAAAAAATATTTAAGTATAAAATATTTGTCTTTACAGGGCGTCCCATCTCCCTCCCTTGTCAGTCTTCCTGCCTTCTTTGAAAGGAGAAGTCATACTTTAAGTAGATCTACAACTCATCTGATATGAAGCTTAAAAAAAAATCTTAATTTGTATGAAGTTATAAACACCTCATTCTCAAATAAGAAACTGACTTAAATGGTACTTACTGTTAGCACTTAGTGAAAGCAGGAAAGAAGATAACACTAAACTATGCCATTTTATTTTTCTCTTGAAAGAGTAAGGTTAACCTCTGACATTTTTTGAGTTAATTCATGTAAAAAGCTATATTGATTTTGGTGTAATTTTTCTCTTTGTTGAATCTAGTTGAAGACGAGTCATTTAAGTTATTCATGATATTAATAACTGCCACATGATACAGTAAATAAATTTTATTGTTTGATGCCAAATACTGCTGTAAATCTCTGTATAGTGTCCATGAATGAATTTTTTGAAATAAATGTGTATCTCAGTTCGTTCAGAAATTAAGTGATATCACAAATGAAAAGTGCATAGATGTCTGAAGAGTGGGTTCTTGGTTCACATACTCTGTTTAGTTATATAACTGCTCCTTTTGCAGTTTATTTTATAAATAAAGATATCACATGTGGATTTTGAAACATTTGCCACTATTGACAAGAATAACAATTAAAGGAGGTGGTTTCAGAATATACTTGCAAATTGAGATAAGAACAAAAGGATTAAAAAATCATGTATATTTTGCACAAGCATGATACTGATGTATACTTGTTTAAGGGTATACTTATAGTGATTTTAGCCACAGGTCACTTGATTTAGTTTGATAGTGTGTGGAATTTTATTTGGAAAGATAAGACCATGGGGAGATTGTGGTAAAGTGGTTTATACTCTTTATGAAATAATTCCTAAGTTGGCTAATCTGCTGTGAAATGCACAGATATGTGTATGGTTAAATTTTTATTGTGGCCTCATAATTAAATGTAAAATTGAAACACACTTGCTGTTGTAAAATATTTTTCAAACTCTGATTTTGTCTTTCATAATAGAGTGTTTTTTAAATAGTAGTACAAAATAATCAAGTTCCTATGAATAAATGCATTGTTATTTCCTACTTATTTAGAGAGTACTGCAAATGTTTGTCATTTAACAATTTTCAATTATCTGTTATAATACTTTAACTGATGATTTTTTCTATGCCACATATGTACCACTTTTAAATAGTGAATGATCCTTTATTGCTATATTTTAAAAGCAGTTGTATTAGGAAGAACTTTGTAAATAAATTTCTAAAACCCAAGTATATTTTATGTTTCATATTTTAAACAGTTCTTTTATACAAATTTTCATAGGCCAGTATGAATGCTTTTATCAACCTTTGCTCTGTTGTGTATTTGTTTCCATATTTATTTGCTTATTCCTCCCTCTATTAATATTGGGAAGTATGTAAGTTTTAGGTGTCTTTAATCTGGAATCTACTTTGCAGAATGTAAGTAGTGAATGCTATGATAGTTTATATAAAATTTTGTGTTTATAAGCATCTATGCATTTTTTCTAGGCTTTCCTGGAGTGACTCAGTGTAAGGAATATGCCTGCCAATGCAGGAGACATGGGTTCAGTCCCTGGGTTAGGAAGATCCCCTGGAGAAGGAGATGGCAACCCACTCCAGTATTTTTGCCTGGAGAATTCCGTGGACAGAGGGGCCTGGTGGGCTACAGTCCATGGGATCACATAGAGTCAGACACAACTTAGTGACTAAACAACAACTTGATTACCTCCAAATATGTGGGTTTTCCAGGGAGAGGAAATGACGTGAGATAAGGCATGAAGTCGGATGTTCATTGGCAAAATATAGCAGGTAGTTACTTTTAACTTTAAAGGGAGCTTTAGAGTCAGTGTGAAAAGGTAATATTACCCAGGAGTATGGATGCAGGGAGATGTGAGCAAACTGGAACTCATTACCATAGCAGAATACCATAATTCTCATACACATATTTCTAGAAAAATATAACTTACTAATACTGATATAGGAAGAAATAGAACGTCAGAGGTTAAAGCGTCTGCCTCTAATACGGGAGACCTGGGTTCGATCCCTGGGTTGGGAAGATCCCCTGGAGAAGGAAATGGCATCCCACTCCAGTATTCTTGCCAGGAGAATCCCATGGAGGGAGGAGCCTGGTGGGCTACAGTCCATGGGGTCACAAAGGGTCGGACACGACTGAGCGACTTAACTTATAGACACTAAAGAAATGGATTCACGTTTAAAATTATTCCTAGAAAGGAATTACCAGGCCCAGATGGCTTCACTGGATAATGCTGTTTAATATTTAATGAAGAACTAATACCAATCACAAATTCTTAAAGAGAATCGAGGAAGGAAACTTCCCAACTTATTTTATGAGTTCTGGATAACCTTGGACATTTTAAGAAACATTAATCTTATTTGGGGCTTCCCTGGTGGAAATCTGTAAACAGTGAAGAAGCTGTTTGCAATGTGGGAGACCTAGGTTTGATCCCTGGGTCAGGAAGATCCCTAGGAGAAGGAAATGGTAGCTGACTCCAGTATTCTTGCCTGGGAAATCCCATATATAGAGGAACCTGGCGGCTATAGTCCATGGAGTGGTAAAGAGTCTTATTTGTGAAAATACTTGTAATATTTCAAAAATTTAACAAATGAGATATTGTAATAGATTAAAAGAATAATATAACTAAGTTGGGTTTATGCAAGGCACACAAAGTTATTTTAATTTTAGATAATTTATCAGTATATTTTCCTAACAAGCTAAGGGAGAAAAATTATATTACCTCGGTAGTTGCAGAAAAACATCTGATAAATTTGTCTGCTGTGATCAGACTTCTTGCAGATTAGGAGTAGAATGGAACATACTTAAACTGATAAAGGTTATCTACTAAAATACTATAATGAATGTCATACTTAATGATGAAGCCTTGGCAACAACATCTTCTTTGTGATCAGAAAGGAGAAGAGTACCTACTGAAATACCTAATTATAAATCTAATAAAAGATGTAAAAGATCTTCAGTCGCTCAGCCATGTCCAACTCTTTGTGACCCCATGGACTGCATGCAGCACGCCAGGCTTCCCTGTCCACAAACTCCCAGACTTGCTCAAATTCCTGTCCATTGAGTCAGTGATGCCATCCAACCATCTCATCCTCGTCATCCCCTTCTTCTGCCTGCAGTCTTTCCCAGCATCGGGGTCAAATGAGTCAGTTGGCCAAAGTATTGGAGTTTCATATTCAGCATCAGTCCTTCCAATGAACATTCAGGACTGATTTCCTTTATAGTTGACTGGTTGGATCTCCTTGCAGTCCAAGGGACTCTCAAGAGTCTTCTCAACACCACAGTTCAAAAGCATCAATAAGTCTGTCACCGTTTCCACTGTTTCCCCATCTATTTGCCATGAAGTGATGGGACCAGATGTCATGATCTTAGTTTTCTGAATGTTGAGTTTTAAACCAACATTTTCACTCTCCTCTTTCACTTTCATCAAGAGGCTCTTCAGTTCTTTGCTTTCTGTCATAACGGTGGTGTTATCTGCATATCTCAAGTTTTTGATATTTCTCCCAGCAATCTTGAGCTTGTGCTTCATCCACCCCAGCATTTCTCATGATGTACTCTGCATATAAGTTAAATAAGCAGGGTGACAATATACAGCCTTGATGTACTCCTTTCTCTATTTGGAACCAGTCTGTTGTTCCATGTCCAGTTCTAACTGTTGCTTCTTGACCTGCATACAGATTTGTTAGGAGGCAGGTATGGGAATGTATTTTCTTTAATTAAAGACCTTAGTGGAGATATTATATCATAGTCATGGATTAGTTCCTTTGCTTTTGAACAATGTTTCCCTCAAGGTAAATTGCAGATTCAAACAAAGCCAAAGTACAAAGTATGTGTTTGATTGTATGTGCCATGATGGATTGTTTTCCAATTTTATATGGAAATACATGAGTTATGAATAACCACTCGGTTGTGGAAGTGAGAGGACTGGCTTTATTAGAAACAAGGTTATTATAAAGTTGTAGTCATCAGGACACTGAGGTGTTGGAAGTATTGGTGTATTGATATAAAAATAAATTAATGGATTGTAATTGAAAATCTATAAACAGACAAAATGGCACTTTAAAACTTTGGAGAAAAGATAGTCTGTTCAATAAATAGTGCAGAGAAAAATGGGTATTTTATTTTAAAACCAGAAGAGAAGGAAATTAATTTCTTCACATACAAAAATTAATTTCAAGGGAATTATAGACTTAAATATGAAAGGTAAAACTATAAAGATTTTATTAGACAATATAGGAGAGTATCTTTAATCTGAGGGTTGGAAAAGATTGCTTAAACATGTTACCTTGTTTAAGCTAATTATAGTGGGAGAGGTTGATAAATCTACATTAAAATTAAGAACTTCTGGTCATGAAAAGACATCATTAAGAGAGTGAAAGTCACAAAGCAGATGTTTGCAATTTATACAACTGATAAATGACTCATATCCAGAATATATACTTAATTAAAGTCTGAAAAATCAGAGATCTCTATAGAAAAAAATGGCATTTTACAAGTGAAGAAATACAAATGGCCAGTAACCTTTTTAAGAAATGTTCCTCATCCATAATGCAGAAAAGGCTAATAAGGCACCATCGTACATGCACCATATTTGCTTAGCACAAATAGGAAGCAGAGAAGTCCCTTCACTGCTCTTTGGAGTGTAAATTGTATAATCACTTTACAAAATGCTTGGGCATTAAACTATAAGGTTTAAAATATGCATACCTTGATACCAAACAACTGCAATCCCAGATATTAAAAAAAAAAAGGTACACAAATAGCAGAATCCATGTACAAAAGAATGTTCTTAGCTGCATTACACATAATAGGTTGAAAATGAAAAGTTAGAAATTTTTATCAGTATTGTAATGAATGAATATACTATGTTATAGTCATGCATTGAATGAACTGAACATGCAGTGGCCTGGATAAAGTTTGAGAGTATTGAGTGAAAGAAAATAGATATAAAAATAACTTTTTATTCTATTTATATAAAGTTTAAAAATTGACAAAGTATTACTTTATTGTGTAAGGTTGCAGAGTTCTCTGACAAAAGTTTAGGCAAGCAAGAAAATTACTGCTATAAAAGCCAAAATAGTCTAACCTCCCTGGGGTAAAATGAGGCAGGGGCACACGAGAGCTTATATGTACTGCTGGAGCATTCTCTTGATATTTCTTAACCTGTATGTTATTCACTTTATGGTATACATACACAAAGTGTATGTTGTTCACTTCATAGTAATTTATTGCTTTATTTAGTTTTTTGAGACCAATGACATTGACAAACATCTGTCAAGTTTGAAAGAGCAAATATAAAACATTAGATATGATATATTGACACATGCATATGATATTATGAACAACTTTCTCCCAGTCAAATTGAAAACAGTTGAAATTGATCAATTTTGAGGAAAATACAAATAAAACTGACTGAATAAGAGGGGGTGGAAATCTGGTTGGTTCTGTTAGTTATTAAAGAATAGACTCCAAAGTTAAAATTCTTTTTTACAAAGAAAATACTTGGTCTCAATAGTTTTAGGGTAAGTATACCCCAAATTTGAGAAACAGAATGAAGAGAATATTTTCCATTTTAAATGAGTTTAGCATAACCTTGATATCAAAACAGAGAAAAGAATGACTGTCAATGGAAAAGTTCTAAATTGCTAATATTCCGTTAGCAAAGTCAGTTCAGCATTGAATAAAAAAGATTATGCATCATTACTGAGTTTATCTCTGGAATGCAGGGTTGCTTTAACAATACAAAATCAGTGTAAACAACCACATCAACAGATGAAGAGGAAAACCAATAAATAAAATGCATTTGAAAAATAATGCATAAAAAAGTACTTCATTAAGGTAATAAAGGACGTTCACCAAGAAAAACAACAGCAGACATCTTACTTAATGATGAAACTTTAAAAGCATTTCCTTCAAGATCAGAATACAAGGAGTCATTATATTGGAGGTACTAGCCAGTGCAGTGACAATTTTTTAAAAAAAGAAAGTATACAAATTCATGAGGAAAATAAACATTCTTATTCACAGAGGTGTTATTGTCTGCATAGCCCTATCATCTCTCCCCTCCTCCACAAAGAACGTGCAGATACATTGTTAGAGTTAGTAAGAGTAATAAAGTTCTGGAAACAAAAAATCAATTTTATTTCTATACACAGACAAAATCAAAAGCTATAATTTGAAAAAATAATTACAGTGGCAACAAAAATACAATGGAATTCATTCCAACAGAAGATTTGCAAATGTTTTTTAAGGAGAAAATTGAAATTTTATTGGAAGTCATTAATTTAACAATACAGAGTGTATTCTTTGATATAAATTCCCAAAGTTGATTGCCCATCCTCAATGAGAATTTTTAATTTATTAAACTAGTTGATTCTAAAATAGACTTGGTAGAACAAGTAGCTAATAAAGGTAAGATACTTGTGAGGAGGGACAAGGTGATAACATTTGATTTACAAGATAGCAGGACTTACAAACAATAAGGTATTTGATGCAAGGATAGGTAAATGAATGTACTGATGAATTGGTTTATTGCACAGAAATCAGTTTGTCATCACGTGGTAAAGTTGTACATGACTAAAGCAGATAGTATATACATTCTTACACACAGGTGTCTGTTGGTGTCCAGGTATGAGAATGTTCACAGCAGCATTGCTTACAGTATTCACAAATTAGCAACAACCCAAATGTTTACCAGCAGTAGAATGGATAATTATAGATTATCCATACAATTTTGGGGGGGCTTCCCTGGTGACTCAGAGGGTAAAGCATCTGCCTGCAATGCAGGAGACCCTGGTTCAATCCGTGGGTCAGGAAGATCCCTTGGAGAAGGAAATGGCAACCCACTCCAGTACTCTTGCCTGGAGAATCCCCTTGGTAGTCTGTAGTCCACGGGGTCACAAAGATTCGGACATGACTGAGCGAATTCACTTCACTTCACTTCACTTCATACAATTTTATGACATACAGTGGTAAAATGAATGCATTTTATCTACATCCAGTAGCATTAATTTCAGAAACATAGTGAAAAAACAAGTCCAAAAAATAGATACAGCAATATTCTATCTGTATAAAGTTTAAAAACAAAAAGGACAGTTATTTAGGGACAGGTAGATGGAAATGGCAACCCACTCAAGAGTTCTTGCCTGGAGAATCCCAGGGATGAGGGAGCCTGGTGGGCTGCATCTATGGGGTCACACAGGGTCAGACATGACTAGAGCGACTTAGCAGCAGCAGCTGGTAACATTTTAAGGAAAAGCACTGGGCATAACTAGCTCAAAATTCTGGGTAACAGTTACCTCTTGAAAGTGTTTGCTTAGGGTGAGAGATGTGGTTGGAGAGGAGCAAAGAGGAAGAATCTAAGGTATTGGTGACTTAATGCAGGATAGTATATGCGTGGGTATTATTGCCATAATATTCATTTAAAATTTGTATTTCACAGTAAAGATTTTTAAAGAGAAAAAACATCCTCAAATAATAGAGAGAAATCACCTAAACATAATACTTTGTAACAAGTGATGGCAAATAATCATGTTACATGCAATATGAACAGAATTGCATTAAATTGGAAAAGAAGGATTCAACCTCCATCACCACAGGTATTTACTCTGTTTTTAAGTGAAGTGAAGTGAAGTGAAGTCGCTCAGTCGTGTCCGACTCTTTGCGACCCCATGGGCTGTAGCCGACCAGGCTCCTCTGTCCATGGGATTTTCCAGGCAATAGTCCTGGAGTGGATTGCCATTTCCTTCTCCAGGGGATCTTCCCAACCCAGGGATCAAACCCGGGTCTCCCACATTGTAGACAGACGCTTTACCGTCTGAGTCACCAGGGAAGTCTGTTTTTAAAGCCTTAGCTAATTGACTAATACAAAAAATTAAGTAATTGAAATACATTAAAGGAATAGGCAAATTATTAATAATGTGGCTGTATATTCCAAAACTTCCTTAAAAAAATCTTACAATTAATATTTGGCTGCTTACATGATTTGTAATACAGAAATCAAAAGCTTTTCTTCAAGTTGGTAATAGCCAACTTGTTGATAACACCAAATAAAATAATTTCCCTACAATAATGACAGTTTGTAAAAACCCTTGGATTAAGTTTAATAAAGGAACAGGCCCTGTGTAAATACAAATCCTAATTAAATAAAAGGCATAATGCAATCCTGAATGATTAAAAAGATTTCTTTTTCCTAAATGGGGATACTAATATTAAATATAATTAATACATAAATTCACTACATTTCCTTTAGAATCTTATTTATTTATAAATATGAGCTATACTTGGCATAACCAGTGCAGAAGAAGCTGAAGTTGAACAATTCTGTGAAGACCTACAAGACCTTCTAGAACTAACACCTAAAAAAGATGTCATTTTCATTATAGGGGGCCGGAATACAAAAGTAGGAAGTCAAGAGATATGTGGAGTGACAAGCAAATTTGGCCTTGGAGTACAGAATGAAGCAGGGCAAAGGCTAACAGAGTTTTGCCAAGAGAACACACTGGTCATAGCAAACACCCTCTTCCAACAACACAAGAGAAGACTCTACACATGGACATCACCAGATGGTCAACACCAAAATCAGATTGATTATATTCTTTGCAGCCAAAGATGGAGAAGATTTATACAGTCAGCAAAAACAAGACCAGGAGCTGAATGTGGCTCAGATCATGAAATCCTCATTGCAAAATTCAGACTTAAAGAAAGTAGGGAAAACCACTAGATCATTCAGGTCTGACCTAAATCAAATCCCTTATGATTATACAGTGGAAGTGAGAAATAGATTCAAGGGATTAGATCTCTTAGAGTGCCTGAAGAACTGTGGATGGAAGTTTGTGACATTGTACAGGAGGCACTGACCAAGAGTATTCCCAAGAAAAAGAAATGCAAAAAGGCAAAGTGGTCTGCGGAGGTCTTACAAATAGCTCAGAAAGGAAGAGAACCTAAAGGCAATGGAGCAAATAAAAGATACACCCATTTGAATGCAGAGTTCCAAAGAACAGCAAGGAGAGATAAGAAAGCCTTCCTCAGTGGTCAATGCAAAGAAATAGAAGAAAATAATAGAATGAGAAAGAGGTGAGATCTCTTTAAGAAAATTAGAGATACCAAGAGAACACTCAAACTTAAATTGAAGAAACTAGGGAAAACCACTAGACCATTCAGGTATGACCTAAATCAAATCCCTTATGATTATACAACGGAAGCAAGAAATAGATTTAAGGGACTAGTCTGATAGAGTGCCTGAAGAACTATGGATGGAACTTTGTGACATTGTACAGGAGACAAGGATCAAGGCAATCTCCATGGAAAAGAAACGCAAAAAAAGCAAAATGGCTGTCTGGGAAGCCCTTAAAAACAGGTGTGAAAAGAAACAAAAAGCAAAAGAGAAAAGGAAAGACATAAGCATCTGAATGTAGAGTTCCAAAGAATAGCAAGGAGAGATAAGAAAGCCCTCCTCAGCGATCAATGGAAAGAAATAGAGGAAAACACAGAATGGGAAAGTCTAGAGATCTCTTTAAGAAAAGTAAGAGATACCAAGGGAACGTTTCATGCAAAGATAGGCTCGATAAAGGACAGAAATGGTCTGGACCTCACAGAAGCAGAGGATATTAAGAAGAGGTGGTAAGAATACACAGAAGAATTGTACAAAAAAGACCTTCACGACCCATATAATCACAATGGTGTGATCACTCACCTAGAGCCAGACATCTTGGAATGTGAAGTCAAGTGGGCCTTAGGAAGCATCACTACAAACAAAGCAGGTGGAGGTGATGGAATTCCAGTGGAACTATATCAAATCCTGAAAGATGATGCTGTGAAAGTGCTGCACTCAGTATGCCAGCAAATTTGGAAAACTCAGCAGTGGCCACAGGACTGGAAAATCTCAATTTTCATTCCAATCCCAAAGAAAGGCAATGCCGAAGAATGCTCAAACTACCGCACAATTGCACTCATCTCACATGCTAGTAAAGTAATGCTCAAAATTCTCCAAGCCAGGCCTCAGCAATACGTGAATTATGAACTTCCTGATGTTCAAGCTGGTTTTAGAAAAGGCAGAGGAACCAGGGATCAAGTTGCCAACATCTGCTGGATCATGGAAAAAGCAAGAGAGTTCCAGAAAAACATCTATTTCTGCTTTATTGACAATGCCAAAGCCTTTGAGTGTGTGGATCACAATCAACTGTGGAAAATTCTGAAAGAGATGGGAGTACCAGACCACCTGACCTGTCTCTTGAGAAACCTTTATGCAGTCAGGAAGCAACAGTTAGAGCTGGACATGGAACAACAGACTAGTTCCAAATAAGAAAAGGAGTACGTCAAGGCTATATATTGCCACTCTGCTTATTTAACTTATATGCAGAGTACATCATGAAAAACGCTGGGCTAGAAGAAACAGAAGCTGGAATCAAGATTGCTGGGTGAGATATCAATAACCTCAGATATCCAGATGACACCACCGTTATGGCAGAAAGTGAAGAGGATCTAAAAAGCCTCTTGATGAAAGTGAAAGAGGACAGTGAAAAAGTTGACTTAAAGCTCAACATTCAGAAAACGAAGATCATGGCATCTGGTCCATCACTTCATGGGAAATAGATGAGGCAACAGTGGAAATAGTGTCAGACTTTATTTTTTTGGACTCTAAAATCACTGCAGATGGTGACTGCAGCCATGAAATTAAAAGACGCTTACTCCTTGGAAGAAAAGTTATGACCAAACTAGACAGCATATTTAAAAGCACAGACATTACTTTGCCAACAAAGGTCCGTCTAGTCAAGGCTATGGTTTTTCCAGTGGTCATGTATGGATGTGAGAGTTGGACTGTGAAGAAAGCTGAGTGCCAAAGAATTGATACTTTTGAACTGTGGTGTTGGAGAAGACTCTTGAGAGTCCCCTGGACTGCAAGGAGATCCAACCAGTTCATTCTGAAGGAGATCAGTCCTGGGTTTTCTTTGGAAGGAATGATGCTAAAACTGAAACTCCAATACTTTGGCCACCCCCTCAAAGAGTTGACTCATTGGAAAAGACTCTGATGCTGGGAGGGATTGGGGGCAGGAGGAGAAGAGGACGACAGAGGATGAGATGGCTGGATGGCATTACTGACTCGATGGACGTGAGTCTGAGTGAACTCCGGGAGTTGGTGATGGACAGGGAGGCCTGGCTGCTGCGATTCATGGGGTCGCAGAGTCAGATACGACTGAACGACTTGAACTGAACTGAAGCAACGTTTCTTGCAATGATCAGCACAATAAAGGACAGAAATGGTATGAACCTACAGAAAAGGAAGACATTAAGAAGTGCTCTTCTGTGATACACAGAAGAGCTATACAAAACAGGTCTTCATGACCCAGATAGCCATGATGGGGTGATCACTTGCCTAGAGCCAGACAACCTGAAATGTGAAGTCAAGTAGGCCTTAGGAAGAATCACTACGAACAAAGCTAGTGGAGGTGACGGAATTCCAGTTGAGCTATTTCAAATCCTAATAGATGATGCTGTGAACGTGCTTCACTCAATATGCCAGCAAATTTGGAAAACTCAGCAGTGGCCACAGGACTGGAAAAGCTCAGTTTTCATTCCAATTCCAAAGAAAGGCAATGCCAAAGAATGCTCAAACTACTGCACAGTTGCACTCATCTCACATGCTAGTAAAGTAATGCTCAAAATTCTCCAAGCCAGGCTTCAACAGTATATGAACCGTGAATTTCCAGATGTTCAAGCTGGATTTTGAAAAGGCAGAGGAACCAGAGATCAAAATGGCAACATCCATTGGATCATCGCAAAAGCAAGAGAGTTCCAGAAAAACATCTACTTTGTTGACTACTCCAAAGCCTTTGGGAACATAACAAACTGTGGAAAATTCTGAAAGAGATGGAAACACCAGATCACCTGACCTGCCTCCTGAGATATCTGTATGCAGGTCAGGAAGCAAAGTTAGAACTAGACACAGAACAGCAGACTGGTTCCAAATAGGAAAAGGAGCACGTCAAGGCAGTATATTGTCACCCTGCTTATTTAACTTATATGCAGAGTACATCATGCACATGTGGGGCTGGATGAAGCACAAGCTGGAATCAAGATTACCAGGAGAGATACCAGTAACCTCAGGTGAGCAGTTGACATCACCCTTATGGCAGAAAGCAAAGAACTAAAGAGCCTCCTGATGGAAGTGAAAGAGGAGAGTGAAAAAGTTGACTTAAAATTCAACATTCAGAAAACTAAGATCATGGCATGCAGTCCCTTCATTTCATGGCAAATAGATGGGCAACAATGGAAACAGTGATAGACTTTATTTTGGAGGCTTCAAAATCACTGCAGATGGTGACTGCAGTCATGAGATGCTTGCTCCTTGGAATAAAAACTATGACCAACCTAGACAGCATATTAAAAAGCAGATACATGACTTTGCCAACAAAAGTCCATCTAGTCAAATCTATAGTTTTTCAGCAGCCATGTATGGATGCATGAATTGGAGTGTAAAGAAAGCTGAGTGCTGATGCTTTTGAACTGTGGTGTTGGAGAAGACTCTTGAGTGTCCCTTCAACTGCAAGGAGATCCAACTTCTCCATCCTAAGAAAATCAGTCCTGAATATTCATTGGAAGGACTGATGCTGAAGCTGAAACTCCAATACTTTGGTAACTGATGAGAAATGACTCATTGGAAAACACCCCGATGGTGGGAAAGATTGAAAGTGGGAAGGAAAGGGGATGACAGAGGATGTGATGGCTGGATGGCATCACCAACTCGACGGACATGAGTTTGAGTAAGCTCTGGGAGTTGCTGATGGACAGGGGAGCCTGGTGTGCTACAGTACCTTGGGTCACAGTGAGTTGGACATTAATGAGCAATTGAACTGAACTAATACTTGGTATATAACATATTAGCTTCAGTTATGATAACTCAGTATTTCTATATATTGCAAGATAATCACTATGTCTAGTTAACATTCATTGCCACACATTGTTATTGTTACACATTTTTTTGTGTGTGTGATAAAAACTTTTAGTCTCATCAGTTCAGTTCAGTCGCTCAGTCGTGTCTGATTCTTTGCAGCCCCATGAATTGCAGCACGCCAGGCCTCCTTTTCCATCAGCAACTCCTGGAGTTCACTCAGACTCACGTCCATTGAATCAGTGATGCCATCCAGCCATCTCATCCTCTGTCGTCCTCTTCTCCTCCTGCCCCCAATCCCTCCCAGCATCAGAGTCTTTTCCAATGAGTCAACTCTTTGAGGGGGTGGCCAAAGTATTGGAGTTTCAGTTTTAGCATCATTCCTTCCAAAGAAAACCCAGGGCTGATCTTCTTCAGAATGGACTGTTGGATCTCCTTGCAGTCCAGGGGACTCTCAAGAGTCTTCTCCAACACCACAGTTCAAAAGTATCAATTCTTTGGCACTCAGCTTTCTTCACAGTCCACTCTCACATCTATACATGACCACTGGAAAAATCATAGCCTTGACTAGACGGACCTTTGTTGGCAAAGCAATGTCTCTGCTTTTGAATATGCTGTTTAGGTTGGTCATAACTTTCCTTTCAAGGAGTAAGCATCTTTTAATTTCCTGGCTGCAATCACCATCTCCAGTGATTTCAGAGCCCCCCCCCAAAATAAAGTCTGACACTGTTTCCACTGTTTCCTCATCTATTTCCCATGAAGTGATGGGACCAGATGCCATGATCTTTGTTTTCTGAATGTTGAGCTTTAAGCCAACTTTTTCACTCTCCTCTTTCACTTTCATCAAGAGGCTTTTTAGATCCTCTTCACTTTCTGCCATAAGGGTGGTGTCATCTGCATATCTGAGGTTATTGATATTTCTCCCAGCAATCTTGATTCCAGCTTGTGTTTCTCCCAGCCCAGTGTTTCTCATGATGTACTCTGCATATAAGTTAAATAAGCAGGGTGACAATATACAGCCTTGATGTACTCCTTTTCCTATTTGGAACCAGCCTGTTGTTCCATGTCCAGTTCTAACTGTTGCTTCCTGACCTGCATACAGATTTCTCAAGAGGCAGGTCAGGTGGTCTGGTATTCCCATCTCTTTCAGAATTTTCCACAGTTGATTGTGATCCACACACTCAAAGGCTTTGGCATAGTCAAGAAAGCAGAAACAGACGTTTTTCTGGAACTCTCTTCCTTTTTCCGTGATCCAGCAGATGTTGGCAATTTGATATTTGGTTCCTCTGCCTTTTCTAAAACCAGCTTGAACATCTGGAAGTTCACAATTCACGTACTGCTGAAACCTGGCTTGGAGTATTTTGACTGATAACAACTTTCAAATACACAATACCATATTGCTCATTATAGTCCACATGTTGTATATTACATCTCTTTGAATTATTTAAAATGGAAGTCTGTACCTTTTGACCCAGTTTGCCCACTCTACTCATATTCCTCACCTCTGGCAACCACCAATCTGTTCTCTCTGTCCATGCACTTGTGTTTTGGGTTTTTTTGTGTGTATGTATGTTGTGTATTTTTTTTTAAGGTTTCACATATAAGAAGACCATAAAGTATTTGTGCTTCTCTCTCTAACTTAATCCTCAGTAGGTCTCTCCATGCTAATTGAATTGGTAAGATTTCCTTTTTTAAATATAATGGCTGAATAATATTCAATTTTCAATATCCATTCATCCAACCAATGGACACTTAGTTTATTTCCATGTCTTGGCTGTTGTAAACAATGTTACAATGAAGATGGGGGTCATATATCTTTTCAAGTTAGTGTTTTCTCTGTCTTTGATAAATACCCCAAATGGGTCATATGGTAGTTCTATGTTTAATTTTTTGAGGAAACATCATAATGTTTTCCACATGGTTGCCCCAGTTTATATTCCCAAGTGTAGACGTGTTCCCTTTTCCCGACAACCTCACCAGCTCTTCTTTTATCTTTCTCGTGATAGCCTTTGTAAACAGGTGTGAGGTCATATTTCATTGTGGTTTTGATTTGCATTTCCCTGATGATTAAGGATATCTAGCACTTTTTCATGTTGGTCATCTGTGTGTCTTTAGTAAAATGTCTCTTCAGATCTTTAGCCCATTTTTAAATTGGATTTTTTCAGCAGGAGGGGATTCTTGAATGAGTTCTTTATGTTTTGGATATTAGCCCCTTATATATATGATTTGCAAACATTTTCTCTGATTTAATAGGTTGCCTTTTCATTTTGTTAATAGGAAGAGGGTCATTTCCGAGGCAGGTTGATAAGAAGTCTAGGGATCCCCAAGGAGAGAGGGCTCTGGAATTCACAAGGAGGAAGAAAGGACAAACTTTTAGATGGCCAACACCAAAATCAGATTGATTATATTCTTTGCAGCCAAAGATGGAAAAGCTCTATACAGTCAGCAAAATCAAGACCAGGAGCTGACTTGGCTCAGATCATGAACTCCTTATTGCCAAATTCAGACTTAAATTGAAAACAATGGGGAAAACCACTAGACCATTCAAGTATGACCTAAGTCAAACCCCTTATGACTATACAGTGGAAGTGAGAAGTAGATTTAAGGGACTAGATCTGATAGAGTGCCTGATGAACTATGGACAGAAGTTCATGACATTATACAGGAGACAGGGATCAAGATCATCTCATGGAAAAGAAATGCAAAAAAGCAAAATGGCTGTCTAAGGAGGCCTTACAAATAGCTGTGAAAAGAAGAGAAGTGAAAAGCAAAGGAGAAAAGGAACGATATAAGCATCTGAATGCACAGTTCCAAAGAATAGCCAGGAGAGATAAGAAAGCCTTCTTCAGCAATCAATGCAAAGAAATAGAGGAAAACAACAGAATGGGAAAGACTAGAGATCTCTTCAAGAAAATCAGAGATACCAAGGGAACATTTCATGCAAAGATGGGCTCAATAAAGGACAGAAATGGTATGGACCTCACAGAAGCAGCAGATATTAAGAAGAGGTGGCAAGAATACACAGAAGAACTGTACAAAAAAGACCTTCATGACCCAGATAATCACGATGGTGTGATCACTCACCTAGAGCCAGACATTCTAGAATGTGAAGTCAAGTGGGCCTTAGAAAGCATCACTACGAACAAAGCTAGTGGAGGTGATGGAATTTCAGTGGAGCTATTTCAAATCCTGAAAGATGATGCTGTGAAAGTGCTGCACTCAATATACCAGCAAATTTGGAAAACTCAGCAGTGGCCACAGGACTGGAAAAGGTCAGTTTTCATTCCAATCTCAAACAAAGGCAATGCCAAAGAATGCTCAAACTACCGCACAATTGAACTCATCTCACACGTTAGTAAAGTAATGCTCAAAATTCTCCTAGCCAGGCTTCAGCAATACGTGAATTGTGAACTTCCAGATGTTCAAGCTGGTTTTAGAAAAGGCAGAGGAACCAAATATCAAATTGCCAACATCCGCTGGATCATGGAAAAAGCAAGAGAGTTCCAGAAAAACATCTATTTCTGCTTTCTTGACGATGCCAAAGCCTTTGACTGTGTGGATCACAATCAACTGTGGAAAATTCTGAAAGAGATGGGAATACCAGACCACCTGACCTGCCTCTTGAGAAACCTATATGCAGGTTAGGAAGCAACAGTTAGAACTGGACATGGAACAACAGACTGGTTCCAGTTTGGAAAAGGAGTACATCAAGGCTGTATATTGTCACCCTGCTTATTTAACTTATATGCAGAGTACATCATGGGAAATGCTGGGCTGGAAGAAACACAAGCTGGAATCAAGTTTGCCGAGAAAAATATCAATAACCTTAGATATGCAGATGACACCACCCTTATGGCAGAAAATGAAGAGGAACTAAAAAGCCTCTTGATGAAAGTGAAAGAGGAGAGTGAAAAAGTTGGCTTAAAGCTCAACATTCAGAAAACAAAGATCATGGCATCTGGTCCCATCACTTCATGGGAAATAGATGGGGAAACAGTGTCAGACTTTATTTTGGGGGGGGCTCTGAAATCACTGGAGATGGTGACTGCAGCCAGGAAATTAAAAGACGCTTACTCCTTGGAAGAAAAGTTATGACCAAACTAGACAGCATATTTAAAAGCACAGACATTACTTTGCCAACAAAGGTCCATCTAGTCAAGGCTATGATTTTTCCAGTGGTCATGTATGGATGTGAGAGTGGACTGTGAAGATAGCTGAGTGCCAAAGAATCGATGCTTTTGTACTGTGGTGTTGGAGAAGACTCTTGAGAGTCCCATGGACTGTAAGGAGATCCAACCAGTTCATCCTAAAGGAGATCAGTCCTGGGTGTTCATTGGAAGGACTGATGCTATATCTGAAACTCCAATACTTTGGCCACCTCATGTGAAGAGTTGACTCACTGGAAAAGATTCTGATTCTGGGAGGGATTGGGGGCAGAAAGAGAAGGGGACGCAGAGGATAAGATCGATGGATGGCATCACTGAGTCGATGGACATAAGTTTGAGTGAACTCCGGGAGTTGTTGATGGACAGGGAGGCCTGGTTTGCTGTGATTCACGGGGTCACAAAGAGTTGGACATGACTGAGCGACTGAACTGAACTGAACTGGTCAGGTGTTTACAACCTCCAGACATTCTTTGAATCACTGGAGCGTATATAACTAACACTAGCAAGCAGTTACTTTTTCTGCCCCCTTCTGATGCCTATGTCAGAAACTTTGTCTTATCTCCTTTATACTTTAATAAAACTTCATTACACAAAGCTTGAGTGATGAAGCCTTGCCTCTCACCCCAGATTGAATTCTTTTCCTCCAGAGGCCAAGAATCCCGGTGTCTTTGCGTGGTTCAACAACAACGTTTCAATAGTTTCTTCTGCTGTGCAGAGCTTTTGAATTTGATATAGTCCCAGTTTTTTTTTTAAGTAGGGTTTTTGTTTTTTTTTTTGCATTTTTTAAAGAATACTACAAATGATTCTAGTAATAATGTCTGTAGGACAGATAGACATCTGAGTGAGCCAAAATTCTTTTGCAAGTTAGTGAAGGAGGATTTGCCTTGATACTTAGCCCCCAAATTTCTATATTTAAACCTACTTTCTACTGCAATGATACTAGGTTAGTAAATAAGATAGAAGATTCAATAAAAAAGATCAGAGTATATGGATCAGAGAAACTAATTAATGATTAGAGGGTCATTTCAATTTGGACATAAGGGATGGTTTATTTATGGGGCTATTTTGGCATAATGTACTATCCATTTTGAAGAAAATAAAGTTTTATTTACAGTTTATATCATTTTGTAAAGAACTTCAGTTTTAAAATATAGAAGCAATAAAATATAGAATAAAATTTAGGAAAGGAGCGTATTTGGGGTAAATAAGAAATGTCAAGATAGACATGTTTTACTTCATAAAGATTAATAAGTTGTTTGTGTATGTGAAATTTTTCATTAGGGTATACCTTGGAGGCTTTGCAAGTTCGGTTCCAGACCACTGCAGTGAAGTGAGTATTGAAATAAGTCACAAATTTTTTGGTTTCCTGGTGTATATAAAAGTTGTATTTACTCTAGTCTGTTAAGTGTGCAATATCATTGTGTCTAAAGAAAGCCACTATGTATACCTTAAACAATACTTAATTGCTAAAAAAAAATGCTGACCACAATCTGTTGCTCAATCTCTAAGTGGTGTTCAACTCTTTGTGACCATCATCTGAGCTTTCAGGAAATTATAATTTTGTGCTGGCAGAGAGTTGATGGCTGCTAACTGTTCAGGATTGTCTTTACTGAAGGCTGGGGTGAAACTGAGAGTTGCTCAGTTGTGTCTGACTCTTTGTGACCCCATGGACTGTACAGTCCATGGAATTTTTCAGGCCAGAATACTGGAATAAGTAAAATGCCAAAATTGAAGTCTGTCCTCTCAAACCCTCTGCTGCCTTATCAACTGTATGTGTGTATGTTACTCAGTTGTATCCTATTGTTTGTGACCACATGGACTGTAGCCTGCCAGGCTTCTCCATCCATGGAATTCTCCAGGCAAGAAACAAGGGTGGGTTGCCATTCCCTTCTCCAGGGGATCTTCCCAACCCACAGACTGAACCCAGGTCTCCTGCATTGCAGGTGAATTCTTGACCATCTGAGCCACCAGGGAAGACTTATCAACTAAGTTTATGTAAATCCTCTGTTGTCATTTCTATAGTCTTCACAGCATCTTTACCAGGAGTAGATTCCACCACACACAGACATACACACACACACACACACATCACTCTGCTTATCCATAAGAAGCAACTCTTATACTGTTAAAGCTTAATCATGAGACTACAGCAATTCAGTCACATCTTAAGCCTCCCTTTCTAATTCTGCTTCTCTTGCTATTTCTCAGTTCAGTTCAGTTACTCAGTTATGTCCAACTCTGCAACCCCATGGACTGCAGCACACCAGGCTCCCTTGTTCATCACCAACTCCTGGAGTTTGTTGAAATTCATGTCTATCAAGTTGGTGATGCCATCCAGCCATCTCATCCTCTGTCATTCCCTTCTCTTCCTGCCTTCAGTCTTTCCCAGCATCAGCGTCTTTTCAAATGAGTCAGTTCTTTGCATCAAGTAGCCAAAGTATAGGAGTTTTAGCTTCATCATCAGTCCTTCCAATGAATACTCAGGACTGATCTCCTTTAGGATGGACTGGTTGGATCTTCTTGCAGTCCAAGGGACTCTCAAGAGTCTCCTCCAACACCACAGTTCAGAAGCATCAGTTCTTTGGCGCTCAGCTTTCTTTATGCTCCTGCCCTCACATTCATACACGGCTACTGGAGAAACCATAGCTTTGACTAGACGGACATTTGTCTGCAGAGTAATGTCTCTGCTTTTTAATATGCTGTGTAGATTGGTCATAGCTTTTATTCCAAGGAGCAAGCATCTTTTAATTTCACAGCTGCAGTAACCATCTACAGTGATTTTGGAGCCCAAGAAAATAAAGTCTGTCACTGTTTCCATTATTTCCCCATCTATTTGCCCTGAAGTGATGGGACCAGATGCCATGATCTTAGTTTTCTGAATGTTGAGTTTAAGCCAGCTTTTTTACGCTCCTTTTTCACTTCACCGAGAGGCTCTTTACTTCTTCTTTGCTTTCTGCAATACGGGGGTGTCATCTGCCTATCTGAGGTTATTGATATTTCTCCTAGAAATCTTGATTCCAGCTTGTGCTTCATCCAGTCTGGCATTTCACATGATGTAGCTTGCATATAAAGTTAAATAAGCAGGACAACTATACAGCCTTGACGTACTCCTTTCCTAATTTGAAACCAGTCCGTTTTTCCATGTCCAGTTCTAACTGTTGTTTCTTGACCTGCATACAGGTTTCTCAGGAGCAGGTAAGGTGATCTGATATTCCATCTCTTTAAGAATTTTCCAGGTTGTTGTGATCCACACAGTCAAATGCTTTAGCATAGTCAATGATGCTTGCTATTTCTACTATATTTGAAATTAATTCCACCACTGAAGTCTTGAATGCCTTAAAGTCATCCATGATGGTTGGAGTCAACTTTTTCCAAATTCCTGTTAACACTGATATTTTGTCCTTTTCCCATGAGTCATACATGTTCTTAATGGCATCTAGAATGGTGAATCCTTTCCAGGAGGTTTTCAACTGACTTTACCAAGATCTATCAGAGGAATCACCATCTTTGGCAACTATAGCCTTACAGAATGTACTTTTTAAATAATAATACTTGAAAGTGAAAATTACTCCTTGATCCATGGGCTGCAGAATGGATGCTGTATTAGGAGGCATGAAAACAACATTCGTCTCTCTATACATCTCCATCAGAGCTCTTGGGTGACCAGGTTCATTGTCAATGAGCAGTGATATTTTGAAAGAAAGCTTTTTTTCTGGGAAGCAGATCTCAACAATGGACTTAAAATGTTTAGTAAGCAGACATGCTGTTACCCAGGCTTTGTTACATTTATAGAACACAGGCAGAGTTACTTAGCATAACCTTTAAGAGTCCTAGAATTCTTGGAATGGTAAATGAGCAATGGCTTCAACTTAAAGTCATCAGCTTACAGCTTTTACAAGAGTCAGCCTGTCTTTACAAGAGAGTCCTTTACTTAGCCCCTTTATAAGAGAGTCAGCCTGTCTTCTGATGCTTGGAAGTGAGGCATTGACTTGCTACAAAAATCCTAGATGGGCTCTCCTTCCAATATAAGGCTATTTTATCTACATTGAAAATCTGTTGTTTGGTGAAGTCACCTTCATTAATTGTCTAGATCTTCTGGACAACTTGCTGCGGCTTCTGCATCAGAACTTGCTGCTTCCCCTTGCACTTCTATGTTTTGGAGATGACTTCTTTCCATAAAGCTCATTAACTAACCTCAGCCAGTTTCAGACTTTTCTTCTGCAGCTTCTTTACTTCTCTCAGACTTCATAGAATTGAAGAGAGTTGGGGCCTTGCTCTGGGTTAGGCTGTGGCTTAAGATAACGTGGCTGGTTTCATTTTTTATCCAGACCATTAAAACTTTCTCCATATCATCAGTGAGGCTGTTTCACTTTCTTTTCATTTTCACTGGAGTAGCGCTTCATTTTCTGTCAAGAACGTCTCCTTTTCACTCACAACTTTGCTAACTGTTTGGCTCGAGGCAAAATCACTGCAGATGGTGACTGCAGCCATGAAATTAAAAGGCACTTACTCCTTGGAAGAAAAGTTATGACCAACCTAGATAGCACATTCAAAAGCAGAGACATTACTTTGCCGACTAAGGTCCGTCTAGTCAAGGCTATGGTTTTTCCTGTGGTCACGTATGGATGTGAGAGTTGGACTGTGAAGAAGGCTGAGTGCAGAAGAATTGATGCTTTTGAACTGTGGTGTTGGAGAAGACTCTTGAGAGTCCCTTGGACTGCAAGGAGATCCAACCAGTCCATTCTGAAGGAGATCAACCCTGGGATTTCTTTGGAAGGAATGATGCTAAAACTGAAGCTCCAGTACTTGGGCACCTTATGCGAAGAGCTGATTCATTGGAAAAGGTCCTGATGCTGGGAGGGATTGGGGGCAGGAGGAGAAGGGGATGACCAAGGATGAGATGGCTGGATGGCATCACGGACTCAGTGGACGGAGTCTGAGTGAACTCCGGGAGTTGGTGATGGACAGGGAGGCCTGGCGTCCTGTGATTCATGGGGTCGCAAAGAGTCGGACACAACTGAGCGACTGAATTGAACTGAACTGAACTGAACAGTTTTGACATGCCTCCCTCGGTTAGCTTAACCATGCCAAGCTTTTGATTTAAATGAGAGACATGCAATCTTCCTTTCACTTGTCTACTTAGAGGCCATTGCAGGGTTATTGGCCTAATGTCAATATTTTGGGGCTTCCCTGGTGGCTCAGACAATAAAGAATTCACCTGCAATGTGGGAGACCTGTGTTTGATCCCTGGGTTGGGAAGATCCCCTAGAGAAGGGCATAGAAACCCACTCCAGTATTCTTGCCTAAAGACTCCCATGGACAGAGGAGCCTGGCAGGCTACAGTCCATGGGGTTGCAAGGAGTTGGACACGACTGAGTGACTAAGCACAGCACAATGTCAATATTCTTGTGTCTCAAAGAATAGATGACTGAGGAAAGGGAGAGAGGTCGGGGAGCTGGTCAGTGAAGCAGTCTGAACTCATACAACATTTATAGAAAGTTCACTGCCTTATATGAGCGTGAATTGTGGTGCCCCCCCATACAAGTACAATAGTAACATCAAAGATCACTGATCACAGATCACTATAACAAATACAATAGTATGAAGAATGTGTGAAATGTGGCAAGAATTATCAAAATGTGACACAGAGAAACAGAGTGAACAGATACCATTGGGAAAATGGTGACAGTAGACTTGCTGGATGCCAAGTTGTCACAATGTAAGGTTGTCACAACCATTCAGTTTGTAAAAAATGCAGTGTCTGCAAAGTATAATAAAGCCAAATGTAATAAAAGTAGGCCTGTATCAAAAAGAATATATATATATCAAATGTATTTTTTGATAGAGTCATACTCCTTCCACAAAATTGATCATAGGCAAATAAACAGGTATGTATAGCTGTATTACAGGATTGTCAGTATAAAAATGTTTTATGTTCTTTAATAAGAAATTGGTGTGTAAATTGTGATACATTCATGCAAGGAATACTACACAGTCATTAAAAATGATGCTTTTTAATGTAGGTGTATGGACATGGAGAGATGTTCACTACGTATTATTATATGAAAAAATAGGTTATAAAATAGTATGGAGAATACGATTATATTTTGCTAAAAATATTACATATGAATAGGAAAAAGTCTAGAAAGAGACATACAAAAATGATAGTAGTGTCTATGAACGGAACTAAAAGTGGTTTTTAAATTGTCTGAATTTTAAAATAATGAACAGATGGTCTATCTGTCATTAAGATAGAATAGATCTATCTGATCATCTATCATCTATCTATATCTCTGGTCGGGAGGGAGAGAAAATTCTACGTTGTTATTTTTTTTCTAACTTTCTTACTGCTCTTCCATTCACTCTGTAACCCACTGCTATTTGGCTTTAGCACTTACCTCCACTGAAACTTGTTTGCCAGTGTCACCTGAGACTTTCCACTTGTCAAATCTAATGTATACTTTTCAGTTCTTATCAATTGTACCTCTGGTTCTGTTCTCATAAACCATCTCTTCCTTTTAAAAACATTTTCCTCTTTTGAAATGTGTCACTTTTTTTTTTCCCCTTCTTGACCTAGATCTCAGCATATTTCATTGAATTATATAGAGAATCGTTGCCCATGCCCCCAGTAGATGTTCCCCACATGTTCATCTTTGTTCCTCAGTTCTTTGTATTTTATGTACTTATAGTATACTATTTTATGCATGTATGTATAGCTCTATACTTATTATATATATATATATATATATATATATAATCTGATCATCTATCATCTATCTATATCTCTGGTCGGGAGGGAGAGAAAATTCTACGTTGTTATTTTTTTTCTAACTTTCTTACTGCTCTTCCATTCACTCTGTAACCCACTGCTATTTGGCTTTAGCACTTACCTCCACTGAAACTTGTTTGCCAGTGTCACCTGAGACTTTCCACTTGTCAAATCTAATGTATACTTTTCAGTTCTTATCAATTGTACCTCTGGTTCTGTTCTCATAAACCATCTCTTCCTTTTAAAAACATTTTCCTCTTTTGAAATGTGTCACTTTTTTTTTTCCCCTTCTTGACCTAGATCTCAGCATATTTCATTGAATTATATAGAGAATCGTTGCCCATGCCCCCAGTAGATGTTCCCCACATGTTCATCTTTGTTCCTCAGTTCTTTGTATTTTATGTACTTATAGTATACTATTTTATGCATGTATGTATAGCTCTATACTTATTATATATATATATATATATATATATATAGCTTTTGATAAAATTTCCCACAGGACATCATCCCCTGGATCATTTAAAACCATCTCACATTTTATATATAGTCACATCTGAAGTCTCTTCTTCCTTCACTCCTCCAGTATTGTTTCTTTTTTCTTTACAGCTTTCTGGAAATGGCATCACCATCCACCCTACCACCTGAATCAGACACTTGAAAACCTCCCGGGCCTAGGCTTGTCTCCTCATCATTCCTCATAGCCAGGCTCCTGATCCCACATCCTTAAGATCGTACGAATGAGTTCATTTCCTCGTCTCCTTTCCCACTGCCAGGCTGTATTTCAGGCACACATGACTTTTTCTGGGATTTATGTGATAGTCTCTAATCTTCAGGGTTCCACAGAAGCAGAATCTAAAACAAGGGCTGTGTTAAGGTTTATTTGGGTAGCTCATCCTGGGGAGTAGGAATGAAGAAACCGAGAAGGGGGAAAAGCCAACAGTCGGCTCCACCAAGCTGGCCGCCACCACAACCACTCTTGCTCAGATCTGTCACGTGAAAGGAGGAAGTGTTGATTTCTCAGTTCCCACTCTGGCTGTTTAAGGGTGGCACCATGGACAAAGGGTGGTCCCTAGCAATTCCAGGCTGCAATTGGCGTAAATGCCGAGCAGTGATTTTGAAACCCCCCACCCCCCTAAGCTTCAGGGATCTCTGGTGCAGGAAGTGAGAGGTATGTAGCACGTATTCCAGCAATGGCTTCTGTAAAAAGAGGTGGGGTGAGAGGGTTTGAAATGACCCAGAGAAAGTATCTGATTTGCCTTCTAACTGATATTCTTGTCCTTCTGAAATCCATCCTTTAGAGTGAGAGTAGCCTCCCTAAAACAAAATGATACATTATTGTCCTGCTTAAAATGCTTCAATATCTCTCCTAGAGAATTCCAGAGAAATATATGCTCCTCAGCATATTATAAAGTGTGAAAGTCCCTCCCTTTATGATCTGGCTCCTTCTCACTTCCTTAGAGCCATCACTTACCACTTCAAATAAATCCTTCCCAGAACATGCCTGACTTCCCTGACATGCTCCTTTTCTATCCTATACCCTCTCCTGAGAATGACTTTCTTCTCCTTTTTAGCTTAACTCAAGAAGATCAAACCAGTTAATCCTAAAGAAAATCAACCCTGAATATTCATTGGAAGGACAGATGCTGAAGCTGAAGCTCCAATACTTTGGCCACCTGATGCGAAGAACTAACTCATTGAAAAAGCCCTTGATGCTGCATAAGATTGAAAGCAAAAAGATAAGAGGGTGACAGAAGATGAGATGATTAGATAACATTACTGACTCAGTGGACATGAATTTGAGAAAACTCTGGGAGATAGTGGAAGATAGAGGAGTCTGGCATGCTGTAGTCAATAAGGTGGCAAAGAGTCAGACACAGCTTAGTGACTGAACAACAAAAATCCTCTCCTTCAAGAAACCCTACTTGACAGTCTACCCTTCTTCCCAGGCTGGGTTAGTGCCCCTTGTAACTGTTCAGTAGCACCTGTGTTTGCCTTCATCATAAAATCTACTATATTCTTTTACGTTTGGGGGAGGTCTAATTTATCTGTTAAACTAGATTGTCAATTCCTAGAATATAATAAGTGCTCAATAGCTGCTAAAATTGTTCCAAAGTCTATGGGAAAGCTGCCTATCAGGCAAGATCAACTAACTGTATTACTGAAATGAAGAATAACCATATCCAATGTGTATCTTAATACCTTTGATGTTTTAGTTCTTCTCAGAAGGTATTAACCTAACACATGTCTACTAGACATACCTTAGAGAGAATGCAGATTTTAAGCACTGCATGAGGTGTGGTAGGTGAAGAGATGAGAGAGGTGGCCGCTCTGACATGCTAGAATGGTTCAAAAGCAGGCTTATATTACTGATGGAAACACCACCTCTCGGGTCACCTGCCTGCAAGAGGTGTGAAAACTGATAACTGGTGTAATAGTTTGCTAGAGGAAGTGTTTCAGACCCACAGATAATTTGCACGCACACACTGAAGCTGGCAAAGCTGTCATGAGTCTGGATGAAATTGGGCTTTGGGCCAGCATAATTTCTGTTAAGTTTGAAAATATGACATCAGGCACTAATATTGTACCTTCCCAAGAACTGAGTCTTTCCTCCAGGAAGTGTGGTACTGCTATAACCCCAGAGAGTGTGGCAAAGACTCGGGGAAATATTGTAGGTGGAGAGATTATTTTTCACTTCCAAATAAATCTGCCTGGCTGAATCCATTTGCAAAAGAATAGATTTGGCTTGATTCATTTGGCTTTTGTGGTTCAGTTTTCATAGAATTAATTTGTGCCAAATATAATTCCATTTTTAAATGAATAATTGTATAATTCTTTACTTGATTAGAAAAATAATAAGTATGGATATAGAAACTATTTCTGGTTTTTGTGTTTCTAATGGTTGCCTTTCTGTCTTTAAATAATACCAGACAGTGTTGTTTCTTCAACTGTCAACTTCAGGCATTATTTATTAGCTGAACTTCTAAGAAGCTGGGAGGTATTGTGTCTACTTAAACTGTACTTTCTCTCCTCCCCTTCCACCTTCAACTTAAAACAATTGTTACCATTTTAATTTTGCAGAGACAGCATCTCATGACTCTCAGTGATGTTAGATAATGTTAAACATTTATTTGGAAGAGGGTGTTTGCTATGACCAGTGCATTCTCATGGCAAAACTCTGTTAGCCTTTGCCCTGCTTCATTTTGTACTCCAAGGGCAAATTTGCCTGTTACTCCAGGTATCTCTTGACTTCCTACTTTTGCATTCCAGTCTCCTATAATGAAAAAGGCTTCCCTGGTGGCTCAGAGGTTAAAGCGTCTGCCTCCAATGCGGGAGACCCGGGTTCGATCCCTGGGTTGGGAAGATCCTCTGGAGAGGAAATGGCAATCCACTCCAGTATTCTTGCCTGGAGAATCCCATGGACTGAGAAGCCTAGTAGGTTACACTCCACGGGGTCGCAAAGAGTCGGACACGACTGAGCGACTTCACCTCACCTCATAATGAAAAAGACATCTTTTCTGAGTGTTACTTCTAGAAAGTCTTGTAGGTCTTCATAGAACCGTTCAACTTCAGCTTTTTCAGCATTACTGGCACCACCGTTCCTGACCTTCAATGTAGGATAGCTCCTCTAGGCCCTCCTGTGCCTGCCCAGCCACCACTCCTCGGGTTTCTCCTCCAGGCCGCCGGCCCTGGCCTTGGGCGTGGGTGGCTTGTCTCAGCTGCCGCTCCTGGCCTCGGGGGCGAGGTGGCTTCTCCTGGTGATGTCAGCTCTCGGCTGCGCTCAAGTGCAGCGGCTGCCCAACTATGAACAGATCAACTAAACAGAAAATTAACAAAGAAATGCAAACTTTAAAGGATACAATAAACCAGTTAGACCTAATTGATATCTATAGGACATCTCACCCCAAAACAATGAATTTCACCTTTTTTTCAAGTGCACATGGAACCTTCTCCAAGATAGACCATATCTTGGGCCATAAATTTAACCTTGATAAATTAAAAAAAAAATCATTCCAAGCATCTTTTCTGACCATAATGCATTAAGATTAGCTCTCAATTACAGGAGAAAAACTACTAAAAACTCCAACATATGGAGGCTGAACAACACGCTTTGGAATAACCAACAAATCACAGAAGAAATCAAAAAATAAATCAAAATATTCATAGAAACAAATGAAAATGAAAACACAACAACCCAAAACCTGGGGGACACTATAAAAGCAGTGCTAAGAGGAAAGTTCATAGCAATACAGGCATACCTCAAGAAAGAAGAAAAAAGTAAAATAAATAGCCTAACTCAACACCTAAAGCAACTAGAAAAGGAAGCAATGGAGAACCTCAGAGTTAGTAGAAGGAAAGAAATCTTTAAAATTAGGGCAGAAATAAATGCAAAAGAAACAAATGAGACCATAGCAAAAATCAAGAAAGCCAAAAGCTGGTTCTTTGAAAGGATAAATAAAATTGATAAACCATTAGCCAGACTCATCAAGAAACAAAGAGAGAAAAATCAAATCAATAAAATTAGAAATGAAAATGGAGAGATCACAACAGACAACACAGAAATACAAAGGATCATAAGAGACTACTATCAGCAATTATATGCCAATAAAATGGACAACGTGGAAGAAATGGACAAATTCTTAGAAAAGTACAACTTTCCAAAACTGAACTAGGAAGAAATAGAAAATCTTAACAGACCCATCACAAGCACGGAAATTGAAACTGTAATCAGAAACCTTCCAGCAAACAAAAGCCCAGG
>SJXQ01002425.1:245983-281814 GCA_006408695.1 Aepyceros melampus | reverse complement strand
GTGAAAGTGCTGCACTCAATTTGCCAGCAAATCTGGAAAACTCAGCAGTGGCCACAGGACTGGAAAAGGTCAGTTTTCATCCCAATTCCAAAGAAAGGCAATGCCAAAGAATGCTCCAACTACCGCACAATTGCACTCATCTCACATGCTAGTAAAGTAATGCTCAAAATTCTCCAAGCCAGACTTCAGCAATATGTGAACCGTGAACTCCCTGATGTTCAAGCTGGTTTTAGAAAAGGCAGAGGAACCAGAGATCAAATTGCCAACATCCGCTGGATCATGGAAAAAGCAAGAGAGTTCCAGAAAAACATCTATTTCTGCTTTATTGATTATGCCAAAGCCTTTGACTGTGTGGATCACAGTAAACTGTGGAAAATTCTGAAAGAGATGGGAATACCAGACCACTTGACCTGCCTCTTGAGAAATCTGTATGCAGGTCAGGAAGCAACAGTTAGAACTGGACATGGAACAACAGACTGGTTCCAAATAGGAAAAGGAGTACGTCAAGGCTGTATATTGTCACCCTGCTTATTTAACTTATATGCAGAGTACATCATGAGAAATGCTGGACTGGAAGAAACACAAGCTGGAATCAAGATTGCTGGGAGAAATATCAATAATCTCAGATATGCAGATGACACCACCCTTATGGCAGAAAGTGAGGAGGAGCTAAAAAGCCTCTTGTTGAAAGTGAAAGAGGAGAGTGGAAAAGTTGGCTTGAAGCTCAACATTCAGAAAACGAAGATCATGGCATCTGGCCCCATCACTTCATGGGAAATAGATGGGGAAACAGTAGAAACAGTGTCAGACTTTGTTTTTTTGGGCTCCAAAATCACTGCAGATGGTGACTGCAGCCATGAAATTAAAAGGCGCTTACTCCTTGGAAGAAAAGTTATGACCAACCTAGATAGTATATTCAAAAGCAGAGACATTACTTTGCCGACTAAGGTCCGTCTAGTCAAGGCTATGGTTTTTCCTGTGGTCATGTATGGATGTGAGAGTTGGACTGTGAAGAAGGCTGAGCGCCGAAGAATTGATGCTTTTGAACTGTGGTGTTGGAGAAGACTCTTGAGAGTGCCTTGGACTACAAGGAGATCCAACCAGTCCATTCTGAAGGAGATCAACCCTGGGATTTCTTTGGAAGGAACGATGCTAAAGCTGAAGCTTCAGTACTTTGGGCACCTCATGCGAAGAGTTGACTCATTGGAAAAGACCCTGATGCTGGGAGGGATTGGGGGCAGGAGGAGAAAGGGACGACCGAGGATGAGATGGCTGGATGGCATCACGGACTCAATGGATGTGAGTCTGAGTGAACTCCGGGAGTTGGTGATGGACAGGGAGGCCTGGCCTGCTGCGATTCATGGGGTCGCAAAGAGTCGGACACGACTGCGCGACTGAACTGAACTGAACAAGGATACTTACAGGTTCATGACTGCTCTGAAACTGTATCAATAACTTGGGAGTATATATACACATTTTATGGGCTTCCCAGGTAGCTAGAGGTAAAGAACTTGCCTGCCAATGCAAGAGACATGAGATGTGGGTTCAGTCCTTGGTTGGGAAGATCCCCTGGAGGACCCACTCCAGTATTCCTGCTTGGAGGACAGAGGAGCCTAGTGGGCTACTGTCCATAGGGTCACAAAGAGTCGGATACAATTGAGGAGACTTAGAATGCAGGCACTCACACTTTTTTGAGACACATTTTTCTGTGAAAGATTATCCATAACTTCTTGATTCAAATTCTCAAAGTAATCTAGTAAAAAATGCTAAGAACTAACTACTGATTTAGAGCCATCTGGTTTTACAAAAAGTTTTAAATTAACTATTGGGAAGGAGAATATTTTAATTTGACAAATAAAGAGATACATTGTCCCATTTTTATTTCAAACATTATCTGATATTTCAGGAATCAATTACATAGGTATAGATTAGAGTACTAAGTATAATTTATAACAGTTATAACCTGGGGCTCAGAGGTTAAAGCATCTGCCTGCAATGCAAGAGACCTGGGTTTGATCCCTGAGTTGGGAAGATCCTCTAGAGAAGGAAATGGCAACCCACTCCAGTATTCTTGCCTGGAGAATCCCATGGACAGAGGAGACTGGTGGGCTACAGTCCATGGGGTCACAAAGAGTCGGACACAACTGAGCAACTTCACTTTCACTTTCAATAAATACAAGCTCCATTTCAAACCACCCATATTTGCCTTTTTTCAGAGAATAAGCCTGTAATACTTCTATGTGTGTCTCTGTCATTTGGGTCAGTGCCTCTTTGTAGATAGTCAAGTCATGTTTGTTTGAATTTGGCTAACAGGTTGATCTGAAAAATGGAGTAATTAACTATGTTACTTGTTTTGATGAATCATCTTATGCTTAAATCCCTCCTGAGACTAGTTTTGTCTATTTGGGTTCTTTGGTCATTTAACTTGTTTCTGAGTAAGAGGTGGAGAAAAGTGGAAAAGGTAAACTGATATTGCAGTGGTTCAGTTCAGTTCAGTCACTCAGTCGTGGCCGACTCTGTGACCCCATGGACTGGACCACACCAGGCCTCCCTGCCCATCACCAACTCCAGGAGTTTACTCAAACTCCTGTCCATCGAGTCAGTGATGCCATCCAACTATCTCATACTCTGTTGACCCATTCTCCTTCCACCTTCAATCTTTCCCATCATCAAGATCTTTCCCAGTGAGTCAGTTCTTCGCATCAGGTGGTCAAAGTATTGCAGTTTCAGCTTCAGCATCAGTCCTTCCAATGAATATTCAGGACTGATTTCCCTCAGGGTTGACCGGCTTGATCTCCTTGCAGTCCAAGGGACTCTTAAGAGTCTTCTCCAACACCACAGTTCAAACGCATTAATTCTTCAGTGCTCAGCTTTCTCTATAGACCAACTCTCACATCCACACATGACTACTGGAAAAACCCTAGTTTTGACTAGATAGACCTTTGTTGGCAAAGTAATGTTTTTGCTTTTTAACATGCTGTCTAGGTTTTCATAGCTTATCTTCCAAGAAGCAAGCATCTTTTAATTTCATGGCTTCAGTGACCATCAGTGATGATTTTGGAGCCCAGGAAAATAAAGTCTGTCATTGTTTCCATTGTTTCCCCATCTAGTTGCCATGAAGTGATGGGGCCGGGTGCCATGATTTATTATATCAATTTATTATACAAAATAAATTCTCACACAGTTAAGAAAGTTCTAGGACCCACAACAGATTTCCCAACCTAGGGATCTGGCAAAGGGTCTGAGAACTCCCAGGGAATTTGACTTTGGAGACCAGTGGGTTTTAATTACAGAACTTACACAGGATTGGGAAACACTCTTGGAGGGCAGAAACAAAACCTTGTGTGCACCAGGACCCAGGAGAAAGGAGCAGTGACCCCACAGGAGACTGACCCAGACTTGCCTGTGAGGGTCCAGGAGTCTCTGGCAGAGGGGTGGGTTGGCAGTGGCCTGCTGCAGGATCTGGGGCACTGAGTGTGGCAGTCTGTGCACAGGCCCTTTTGAAGGAGGTTGCCATTATCTTCATTACTTGTGCCATAGTTTGGTCTCAGGTCAAACAAAAGGGAGGGAACACAGCTCTGCAAATCAACAGAAAATTGGATTAAAGATTTACTGATCATGGCCCCGCTCATCATAACAAGACCCAGTTTCCCCCACAGTCAGTTTCTCCCACAGTCAGTTTCTCCCATCAGGTAGCTTCCATAAGCCTCTTATCTTTATCCATCAGAGGGCAGACAGAATGAGAACCACATTCACAGAAAACTAATCAAACTGGTCACATCTCCCACAGCCTTGTCTAACTCAATGAAATTATGAGCCATGCCATGTAGGGCCACCCAAGATGAACGGGTCATGGTGGAGAGTTCTGACAAAACATGGTCCACTGGAAAAGGGAATGGCGATTTACTTCAGTATTCTTACCTTGAGATCCCCATGAACAGTATGAAAAGGCAAAAAGATATTGCAATGGTAGGCAGAAATATTGTTTCACTGCCCAGAGTTCTTTTATTCTCCTTTCTCCACCCAAATACTATTCAACAAGTGAATAGTTTAAAATGAAATCAAAGGCATCTTGAAAAGGAAAACTAAGTCATTTTTATAGTCTGTGGAGTATGTTTGTGAGAGTTGGAAAACCATAGTACCCACATTAATTAATTCCTTCCTGTACACCTTCTCCCTGGTGGCTCAGATGGTAAAGCATCTGCCTGCAATGCAGGAGCCCCGGGTTCCATCCCTGTGTCAGAAAGATCCCCTGGAGAAGGAAACAGCAACCCACTCCAGTACTCTTGCCTGGAAAATCCCATGGATGGAGAAGCTTAGTAGGCTACAATTCATGGGATAACAAAGAGTCGGACACTACTGAGTGACTTCATTTTCTTTCTTTTTTCTTTCTTTTCTACACCTTCTGCCATATTTGGTCAACTTATCCAAGCCAGTGCCTAGCTTACAGTTTCTCCAGTTTATTGGTCTGGGGGATTTTGTGGTAGTAAAACAAAACAAAAGTATAGTGAATAGGTTGTGCTTTTAACACAGCTGGTTTGATTTATCTTTAATGTGGGAGATTTGAGCTAGCCACAAATGGGTGAAGGAAGCATATAGCCATCAAAAGTCAAGTGAACATTGCCTGAAAATATAGGATGAAGTCTGCTGAAAATTAGACAAAAAGATGTGCTAAACTTATGAGAGATGTCTGACATCCCACGCTCATAATTTTGCCATCATTTTAAGTATTCTGAACTTCCAGGAAATTATGATCGAATTTTTTACATGAGAACTAGTCTCAAGTTTTATGTGCTTTAGATTGCTGCTGCTGCTGCTGCTAAGTCGCTTCAGTCATGTCTGACTCTGTGCGACCCCATAGATGGCAGCCCACCAGGCTCCCCCGTCCCTGGGATTCTCCAGGCAACAACACTGGAGTGGGTTGCCATTTCCTTCTTCAATGCATGAAAGGGAAAAGTGAAAGTGAAGATGCTCAGTTGTATCTGACTCTTAGCGACCCCATGGACTGCAGCCCACCATGCTCCTCTGTCCATTGATTTTCCAGGCAAGAGTACTGGAGTGGGGTGCCATTGCCTTCTCCAGTGCTTTAGGTTAGGGAGAAGCAAAACAATAACAGAAAACAGTGCCCTGTTATCTTTGGAAGCTTCATTGAGTTTACCTAATATCATGATAAGTACCTAGATAGTTTTGTGTCATTTATGTAATTCTACATCTCAATCATTAATAAAAACTGCATAGCAATGGGAGACTATGAAAATTAGTTTTGCAGTAAGATAGAAAATGTAGGCATTTGAATTACCAACATTTTCACTTTCATACATTGGAGAAGGAAATGGCAACCCACTCCAGTATTCTTGCCTGGAGAATCCCAGGGGTGGGGGAGCCTGGTGGGCTGCCATCTATGGGATCGCACAGAGTCGGACACGACTGAAGTGACTTAGCAGCAGCAGTATAGGGTATTGGATAGATGTCCTCTTGTTGCTGCTGCTGCTGCGAAATTGCTTCAGTCGTGTCTGACTCTGTGCGACCCCAGAGATGGCAGCCCACTGGGGAGTATTAAATATAAAGAATTAGCAACATAGAGGCTAACAATAATATACAGTTAGGTTAAATGGCTGTACAGTTGTCTCCAAAATTGGTCAGGGCATCCACATTATTTCTACTAGAAATTAGACATGTCACTTTCTTCTTTTTATAAAAAAGAATATCAGTTCAGTTCAGTCACTCAGTTGTGTCCAACTCTTTGCAACCACATGAATCACAGCATGCCAGGCCTCCCTGTCCATCACCAACTCCCAGAGTTCACTCAGAGTCACATGCATCGAGTCAGTGGTGCCATCCAGCCATCTCATCCTTGGTCGTCCCATTCTCCTTCTGCCCCCAATCCCTTCCAGCATCAAAGTCTTTTCCAATGAGTCAACTCTTCGCATGAGGTGGCCAAAGTACTAGAGTTTCAGCTTTAGCATCATTCCTTCCAAAGAAATTCCAGGGTCGATCTCCTTCAGAATGGACTGGTTGGATCTCCTTGCAGTCCAAGGCACTCTCAAGAGTCTTTTCCAACACCACAGTTCAAAACATCAATTCTTCAGCGCTCATCCTTCTTCACAGTCCCACTCTCACATGCATACATGACCACAGGAAAAACCATAGCCTTGACTAGACGGACCTTAGTCGGCAAAGTAATGTCTCTGCTTTTGAATATACTATCTAGGTTGGTCATAACTTTTCTTCCAAGGAGTAAGCGTCTTTTAATTTCATGGCTGCAATCACCATCTACAGTGATTTTGGAGCCCCCAAAAATAAAGTCTGACACTGTTTCCACTGTTTCCCCATCTATTTGCCATGAAGTGATGGGACCAAATGCCATGATCTTCATTTTCTGAATGTTGAGCTTTAAGCCAACTTTTTCACTCTCCTCTTTCACTTTCAACAAGAGATTTTTAAGTTCCTCTTCACTTTCTGCCATAAGAGTGGTCTCATCTGAATATCTGAGGTGATTGATATTTCTCCTGGCAATCTTGACTCCAGCTTGTGTTTCTTCCAGTCCTGCATTTCTCATGATGTACTCTGCATAGAAGTTAAATAAGCAGGGTGACAATATACAGCCTTGATGTACTACTTTTCCTATTTGGAACCAGTCTGTTGTTCCATGTACAGTTCTAACTGTTGCTTCCTGGCCTGCATACAGATTTCTCAAGAGGCTAGTTAAGTGGTCTAGTAATCCCATTTCTTTCAGAATTTTCCACAGTTTATTGTGATCCACACAGTCAAAGGCTTTGACATAGTCAATAAAGCAGAAATATATGCTTTTCTGGAACTCTCTTGCTTTTTCCATGATCCAGTAGATGTTGGCAATTTGATCTCTGGTTCCTCTGCCTTTTCTAAAACCAGCTTGAACATCAGGAAGTTCACGGTTCACGTATTGCTGAAGCCTGGTTTGGAGAATTTTGAGCATTACTTTACTAGCGTGTGAGATGAGTGCAATTGTGCAGTAGTTTGAGCATTCTTTGGCATTGCCTTTCTTTGGAATTGGAATGAAAACTGACTTTTTCCAGTCCTGTGGCCACTGCTGAGTTTTCCAAATTTGCTGTGCATTAAAAATTTTTTAATGAATTAATTTATTGGCTGTGCTAGGTCTTCATTGCAGTGAGCAGGGGCTACTCTTTAGTTATGGTGGCTTCTCATTGTGGTGGCTTCTCTTGTCGCAGAGCATGGGCTCTAGGACAGTCAGGCTTCAGCAGTTACGGCACATGGACTCAGTAGTTGCAGCTCCCAGGTTATAGTCACAGTAGTCGCATGCAGGCTTAGTTGCTCTGTGGCATGTGGGATCTTCCCGTGTCTCCTGCATTGGCAGGTGGATTCTTTAACACTGTGAGCCCCCTGGGGAGCCCTGACTTGTCACTGTTAATTATAGAGATAGACTCAATGCTTATTCACAATTTTTTGAGTATATGAATGAACAAACATAAATAAAAATTTCCTAAAATTTCCACTAGTAGAATGGAATTATCTTGCTTCTGGTCATAAAGAGGAAGAACTATGAATGTGTACAGCCAATATGAAAAAAAATTTAGCAGAAAGGAATACAGTGAGCTATGAAGATGAGGGTGTGGTGGCAGTGAAAAGATTTTTATTTTGTTTTTGTGAGTGATTCATTTATTAATAGAGCCTTGTTTCATGTGATGAGTGTTGATAAATGGCTTCATTCCAAAGAGAAAAAAGTAATTTTTAATAGATTTATTGAATCTCTATATTTCAAACAATTTTTAAAATAAATTATATATATTTCATATAAGAATGAATAACCCTGTGTATGAATAATATACAGCCCCATGCAGGTGTATCTTGGGGATGAATTAAGCAAATGAAAGAATAGGATTGGAATACAATGAAATAAGAGAGAGAAAAAAAGAAAGCTCTTGAACATATTGAATGCAATGGCAAACGTAGATTTTTGAAGTAGGTGAGTTCATGTTCTGCTCACTAAACCTTGGTTTAAAATGAAACATGTTGTTGCCTAATTCATATAGTTTCAATATTTAGTAACGTAACATGTGTTAAGTACGTTGTGCAGACTTGAGCATGTAAAGATGCTGAGTAAGTGCCCTTGCTTACCCATACTGCCTTCATAGTGTGAAGTAACTTGCTGTTTCTAAGTGCATTTTATGGCTCAGTGGTGTAGCTGGTTCATATATTTTCTCTGATTCATTGGAAAATGCCAGTTGGAAGGATCTGGCCGCAGATTGGGACAGATGAAGCTGACTATTTACTTTTCCTCCCGTATGGAAATCTATGCCATCACAAGTCATTATTAGGAAAATATAGAAATAAGATTGCTGATATAGGCTGTTTCTAAAATAATTTAAATATATCTTTTATTTTTTCAAATTAAAATCTTTTTTGAGTTTGCTTTCTTTGTATTATTACTTTAGCTTTAAGCAAGTAAAAGAGGCAGATATACTTTAATAGAGATTTTAATGACATGGATGATGTCTGTAAAGCTAATGTGCTTGCTTGAACCCTCTTTTTTCCTGTTGTATCAAGGGATAAGCACTTTTACTATTTATGAGGTTCAGTCTTACTTACTATAAAAGCTAGATTTTCCATTTTGTTGAAGACACCTCACTTCTTTCCTATGTAGACAGAATCTAATAAAGTGACCTCACATTTCAGCACAAGAGATTACTTCACAATTACTTCACAGTGAATAAAAAACAAAATGTCCCTCTTCAAACTGAGCAGAAGTTACCTTATTCAATAGTTTATTTTTGCATATTCTAGCTTATGTATTTCTGGTAACATGATTATCAGTATTATCATAGAGCAGAAAATTAAATATAATTACAGTACAGAATTAAAAGTACTTAGATCTATATAAGAGTTTTTGTGGGGTGTTTTTAGTTTATTTTGTTTTGTTTTCATTTTATCTTTTAAACAAATTTTAATTGTTATTTAAAAAAACACACACAATTTGCCGTCTTACCATTGTCAAGTGTACAGTACAGTAGTGTTAAGTATCACAGTGTTTGTCAGCAGCTTTCCATAACTTTTCATCTGCAAAACTGAAGCTCCCTACTCATTAAACAACATCTCTCCATTTCTTCTTCCTGCAGTCCCTAGTAGCCACCATTCTACTTTATGTTTCTATGAATCTGACAACCTTAAATATAGATGAGTGGAATCACATGGTATTTGTCCTAAAAAAAAAAAAAAAAAAAAAAAAAACTGGTAGGCCCAAATTTTTAAAGTTGAAAAGAAAAACTTCAAAATACTTTGCTTAACAACTCACATGTAATTGTTTGATGACTATATCAATGCACAGTACTGGGCAATATCTATTTTCATCCCAATTTAAAGATATTTTAAAATATGCTTACATTTGTATCAAACTACTTATATTTCTAGATTTAAGATATGATGCTAAGAAAGTATGGGTTACTAATACTATATATTTTTGTGTAAATGATCCTTAAATATACAAAGCATCTATTTATAAAAAATTGTTTCTTTATAATTTTAAAATAATTTTTCCACTTAAAGATGCCTTTACACTGAAATCTATTGGCACTAATTGAATGGGGTTTACCGATAAAATGAAAATATATAAATTTCTTTATAATAGTAGAATAAATAGAGCTACAAAAAATCGAGCTTCACAATTCTTTTTAAGATTAAGTGGTAATATATTTGAAATATATAGAAATAACAAATTGCTGTGTTGTGTAAGAGGGCTAACATGTGCTTGGACAATTATACTTCAAAAACAACAAATAAGCAAACTCATTAAAAAAAAGATCAAATTTCAACTTCACATTATAAGATAAACAAATACTAGGAATATAGTGTACAACATGATTGATTAATACTGCTGTATGTTATACATAAAATTTAAGAGAGTGAATTCCAAGGGTTTTTGTGACAAGAAAACATATTGGTTTTTTTTTTTTATTTTATTTTGTATCTATATGAGATGATAATCACTAAACTTACTGTGGTAATCATTACATGATGTCTATAAATCAAATCTTTATGCTGTATGCCTTAAATTTATACAGAGCTATATGTCAATTACATTTCATAAAACTGGAAGAAAAAATAAAAATAATAAAAAGAAATTATAAGATTTGAAAATCAATCATTTGAAGTTTGTATTTCTCTATTGTAACTCAGAGTCAGAGGACATACTTTGCAAAACAAAACAAAGCAAGGGGACTTCTCTGGTGGTCCAGGAGTTAAGACTCTGTGCTTCCAATGTAGGGGAGCACAGGTTCATCCCCTACTTGGGAAACTAAGATCCCACGTGCCATGCAGCCAAGAAAAAAAAAAAGCAAAACATTAATTTTTCAGACATTTTCTGTAAATAAAATCACTAATGTTAAAGAAAACCCAAGTCAAATTATTTGTAAGTAGTATTACCTAAGCAGACACTTATGAAAATAACCATTCTGAGAATTTCTAAAAGGCCAGATTATGTCTAATTTGTGTTATAGACCAAAGCACCATATCTCTAGTTGTACTTCAAATATATTTTCTATTATAAGGATAGCCCCTTACAGCAAAGGAGATCAACTGGTAGATTACCCAGCTATGTCTGTGCACAGAATACTGGCTCCTCTTAATAACAAAATTAAAGCATGTATTACATTGCTAGTGGCACTCTATCACCTTTATTTTTATTTTTGCACAAAGTATTCTGTGATGTTGCAGATTTTGAAAACATAGTAAATCAAGGCACAGTTGTTTCATATTCAGTAACAGACAATAACACCGGGTCAACATTTTTAGTAACTTCAAAAATATATAGGTAGAGTTTGATTATATGCAGATTTTTTATGTCTCTTACAGTATCATTGAAATTTGATAAAAATGACAAGAAAATTCAGACAAGGTTATAGTTCATTTGAAAATGTAACAGCTATCTGGTCAGGCATTTACTCGTATAACCTGAAGAAAGCCTACCGGTGATGACAAATGTCTCCAAGATCCTTTCCTCCCTGAGTAAATGAAGCAGAACCACCACTCAGGGAAGCCCCAATTGACAGTGATGGAAATGCTCACAGGCTGCCAAGGATAAAACAACAGCTGAAGCAAAGGTAATGGAGAGCTCAAGGGAGGTGTGTGCTACGGGCTAGAGAACTTTGCTGAAGCAACTAGTAGGATGGACTGAATATAAGTAAAAGTCTCTAGCTAGTGTTCTATTCCGGAGAAGACAATGGCACCCAACTCCAGTACTCTTGCCTGGAAAATCCCATGGATGGAGGAGCCTGGTGGGCTGCAGTCCATGGGGTCGCTAAGAGTCGGACATGACTGAGCAACTTCCCTTTCACTTTTCATTTTCATGCATTGGAGAAGGAAATGGCAACTCACTCCAGTGTTCTTGCCTGGAGAATCCCAAGGATGGGGGAGCCTGTTGGGCTGCCATCTATGGGGTTGCACAGAGTTGGACATGAGTGAAGCGATTTAGCAGCAGCAGCAGCAGCAGCAGCAGCAGTGTTCTGTTCAGATGGTATATTCACATGCATGAGGAGGAGCAACGGGCTGATGATGATGCAGTCATGCATGTGGAGACAGGATGGAAAGGAGCAATGTTTCAAGGTGCAAATCTTTTTTAGCAGGACCTGATACAGAGAAGCAAATGATGAGCATGTAAAAATGGTTTGTAGGATTGGGACTGGAATTCATTACAGAGAAGGAGAACTGATGTGAGACATCTTCCACTGAAGACTGGTGGTGGGGAAAAGGAAATTAAAATAGTTTGCAGAATGAAGGCAATGATTTTGATTTGTTTGTTTATAGGTAAAGAGTTAATGGAAATGGTGGTAGACTGAGAGGCAGGATGAGGGTTTAAGGAGACAAGTCAAAAGCAAAATTTTAGAGAAAGTTTGGAGTACAACTGAGATTTTATCTTTTCCCGGGCATCATTGGATAGATTAAGGCCCACCATCTGTCAGAAAAGGAGAAGAAGTATTTGAGATGGTGGCATTGGTGATGGGGAATGTCAGTAGAGGAGATACATTTTAATTCACAGCTTTGCTCATAGATTGACTTCTTAAAGGAACTAAGAAAGGAGTGAGGGCTGAAAGTATCCATGGAGCTGCAGAGGTTAATCATATGTGTACATATAAAGGGCTTCCCAGGTGGTTCAATGGTAAAGAATCCACCTGCCAATGCAGGAGACACGAGTTCAATCCCTGGGTTGGGAAGATCCCCTGGAGAAAGAAATGGCAACCCACTCCAGTATTCTTGGCTGTGAAATCCCATCGACAGAGGAGCCTGGTGGGCTACATACAGTCCATGGGGTTGCAAGAGTTGGGCATGACTAAGCAACTGAACATGTATACAGCATGCCCTGCACTAAAGACAAGACTCTTCTTTCTATGAATGTTTAGTGACTATAAAACAGTTTCCTGTATAGCAGGTATTTAGCATTTTCTCATTTAAATCTCACAACAGCCTTTTGCAGGAAATAACAATACTCTCTCAAATTTATATTGAGGAAACCAAGTCTCAGGAAGGTTAAGTAAGTTGAAGGCAATTATCCAGGTAGCAAGTGTCACAGTTGGGATCCAATCCAGGTTTGTCTGCCCGGGAATGTTCACTTTTAAATATGTGTGACAGTATTAAAGCAGACTTTTCTGGCTTAATTTGATGTGTGTGTGTGTGTGTGTGTGTATGAGAGAGAGAGAGAGAGAGAAAGAGAGAAAATATGGAAAACGAATTCTTTATCATGTGTGAATTTTCTTCTCCGCTTACGTAAAAGCTCCTTGTGTATAGGGACCCTGACCTCATTTGTATTAAGTGAATCATCTTTATTTCTAACCTCAAGCTCTTTCTAAATTTTTTTCTTTATAAGAGGTATATCTAGGCACTTATTTTCACAAAATATTAATTGAGAAGGCATTTTTTATTCTAAGTAATAAAGAAGCACACCCTCCACCTTGGATTTCAGAGTAAACCGGAGATAGTGCATACCTGCGTATGGACTGTCTGTATGCTTTTCATGTTGTCATTGGGTTTAGAGGGCATTTTATGACCTTGAGTGGCAGTTATGTTAGATTTTGAGTATGGAAAGAACCACAGGGGTATCTGTTTTCCAATACCCATGTCATTATATAAGTTAAATGCTATCAAGAAAAGAGAGTCCTTTTGCTTTACTTAGAGCCTATTTAGAATTTGTCAAATGCTCCATACATAAATAACCTGGAGAAGTTAGTCACAAAGGCCTTTCAGGTACTTTAAAAAATTACTCTCCCCTCATGCTACCCTAACTCTTTCATATCTCTATTGAAATGTTCTTAGGGATCTCATGTCCCAGACCAGCGTCAAAGTCAAAATCTCATTTTGCAAGGGATATAAATCTCTGAATTTGAAATAGCTCTTGAAAATGTTTGGAGTTTTAATTTCATACTTGCCTAATTTTAATGTGGGTCAAGAAAATGGAATAGCAAATGCAACTGGTAGTTGGAATAATGGGAAAACATCTACCCAGGAGCCCAAGAAAAAGAGAGAGAGAGAGAGCATTAATAATGTATTTTGAACCCTTATGTGAAGAAGAGAAATAATTTGTTTTAGCTAATAAAACTACTTCATTTTGAGGTTAATTGCCATGTTATTAACTGAAACTCATGATTGTTACTAATTACATATTTTCAACCCACCTTTTATTTACCTGCCACTGCTTTACTTTATCAGAATTTGCTGCTCTGATTTTAATGGCCCACTACTTCTTTCTTTCCTCTTCAAGGTTCTTTGTACTTTTGTTTTAACAGTGGAATTGCTGGCAAGGCTTGCCCTCATTTGTACTTCATCCTTTCTGTTCTTTTTACAGTCTCCTTCCCCTCTCCCATTGAAACCTCCTAAGGACTTTGAAGTTAATTTATAGTGATACTTTCACTGCTCTACTTATTAAGGAGTAATAGGTGATGATAAGTGTACTCTACAACAGTGTGAGCCTGTTGAAATCAGTGCTCTCTTATTAGCTCTTTATTTTCAATTTAATAAAGTTGATTGACTTATACAATTTGTGTGGTGGGTAAAATGTTTTCCAACCAAGTTAACTACTCAATTATTTCACTGTAATTTGCATGTACAATTTTTGCTGTGGATTTCAAGGTGATCTTGCTTTTTAGTGAGAGATGGTTGATCGAATCATACAAGTTTATGCCTCAAGATAGTTCAGTTCAGTTGCTCAGTCATGGCCAACTCTTTGTGACCCCATGGACTGCAGCACGACAGGATTCCCTGTCCATCACCAATTCCCGGAGCTTGCTCAAACTCATGTCTGTGGAGTCACTGATGTCATCCAACCATCTCATCCTCTGGCGTCCCCTTCTCCTCCTGCCTTCAGTCTTTCCCAGCATCCAGGTCTTTTGCAGTGAGTCAGTTCTTTGCATCAGGTGGCCAAAGTATTGGAGCTTCAGCTTCAGCATCAGTCCTTCCAATGAAAATTCAGGACTGATTTCCTTTAGGAGGGACTGGTTGGATCTCCTTGAAGTCCAAGGGACTCTCAAGAGTCTTCTCCAACACCACATTTCAAAAGCATCAATTCTTCAGCGCTCAGCTTTCTTTATGGTCCACCTCTCATATTCACACATGACCACTGGAAAAACCATCAGTTCAGTTCAGTTCAGTTGCTCAGTCGTGTCCAACTCTTTGCGACCCCATGAATTGCAGCATGCCGGGCCTCCCTGTCCATCACCATCTCCTGGAGTTCACTCAGACTCACGTCCATCGAGTCAGTGACGCTATCCAGCCATCTCATCCTCTGTCGTCCCCTTCTCCTCCTGCCCCAAATCCCTCCCAGCATCAGAGTCTTTTCCAATGAGTCAACTCTTCACATGAGGTGGCCAAAGTACTGGAGCTTCAGCTTTAGCATCATTCCTTCCAAAGAAATCCCAGGGCTGATCTCCTTCAGAATGGACTGGTTGGATCTCCTTGCAGTCCAAGGGACTCTCAAGAGTCTTCTCCAACACCACAGTTCAAAAGCATCAATTCTTCAGCACTCAGCCTTCTTCACAGTCCAACTCTCACATTCATACATGACCACAGGAAAAACCATAGCCTTGACTAGACGGACCTTAGTGGGCAAAGTAATGTGTCTGCTTTTGAATATGCTATCTAGGTTGGTCATAACTTTTCTTCCAAGGAGTAAGCATCTTTTAGCTTTGATTAAATGGACCTTTGTTGGCAAGTAATGTCTCTGCCATTTAATATGATGTCTAGATTTGTCATAGCTTTTCTTCCGAGGAGCTTTTCTTCCAAGGAGGTACTACAAGATAGTATCAAGACCTTATAGAATTACTGTTGTAAACAAATTTAGATTCAGTAGGATAATAACTACAAATCAGTCCTTATAAGGGAAGAACACAGAAGTTTATTGATTCCATGATAACTCAGAACAGCACATTGCTTCTCTGTCTTCTACTCAGGAGAGACATTGTTGCTTATTGGAAATCTCTCTACTATGGGGCCATTCTGTCTTCCACTTCTTGGGTACAGAGATTGGTTATGAAGATTAGACCCATTGGAGGGTCCACCATGTGTGTCAGTGACCATCAACAGGGCTGTCATGCTCATTCTCACTCTGAAAACCCTTCCCCAAATCACTGTTTCAGGAAATTCAACTAAGGAAGAGCTGTGTAGATAATGATTACTCCCGCTACATCTACATTAACATTCTGTGCACACCAGTCTCTTAAGAATATGAACAAAATACTGAAGAGTGATTCCTTAATCTCATAGTGCCCCAAATAACCACTCCTAAATCTCTAAACCTACAATATCTGTATATCAAAATAACAATTTCTCCTAAAATGCCAGTCAACTAAGTTTGCAAGTAATTTCAAGTCTTCCTGAAAATATTTTTGTTGAATTCTTCTTGCATGAACATGAAAGCAATAAAGCCAGATTTCCTGTTTCTCCTTTTTTCAGGAAACTAGCCTATGTCTTCAAAGAAGCCAGTGAGTATAATTGTTCAAGTTGACATTTTCTTGTCTACCATTTTACCCTAATTCCTAGCATGGGTTCTATGTAAATAATTGAATCCCCTTTCTTTCTGAGTTGGGAGAACTTTTATCTTTGTGCTTTTTGTCATTTTGTAGTACCTCTTATAGCTTCTTCACTTTCCTCCTGAGTTTCTGGACTTCTTTGTGTTTTCCTGTTGTCTTTTTATCTTACAGATTTTCTCTGCAAAGTAGTTGGTGATTGGGCATCAGGGAATCATTTAAAACCAACATTTTCTTTTGGATGTAACTTTGGTTCATTAGCTAATCAATGTAGTTCTGTTCCGTTCAGTCGCTCAGTCCTGTCCGACTCTGTGACCCCATGAATCGCAGCACGCCAGGCCTCCCTGTCCATCACCAACTCCCAGAGTTCACTCAGACTCACGTCCATTGAGTCTGTGATGCCATCCAGCCATCTCATCCTCGGTCGTCCCTTTCTCCTCCTGCCCCCAATCCCTCCCAGCATCAGAGTCTTTTCCAATGAGTCAACTCTTCGCATGAGGTGGCCAAAGTACTGGAATTTCAGCTTTCGCATCATTCCTTCCAAAGAAATCCCAGGGCTGATCTCCTTCAGAATGGACTGGTTGGCATGAAGTGATGGGACCAGATGCCATGATCTTCGTTTTCTGAATGTTGACTTTTAAGCCAACTTTTTCACTCCCCTCTTTCACTTTCAAGAGGCTTTTTAGCTCCTCCTCACTTTCTGCCATAAGGGTGGTGTCATCTGCATATCTGAGGTTATTGATATTTCTCCTGGCAATCTTGATTCCAGCTTGGGTTTCTTCCAATCCAGCGTTTCTCATGATGTACTCTGCATATAAGTTAAATAAGCAGGGTAACAATATACAGCCTTGACGTACTCCTTTTCCTATTCGGAACCAGTCTGTTGTTCCATGTCCAGTTCTAACTGTTGCTTCCTGACCTGCATACAGATTTCTCAAGAGGCAGGTTAGATGGTCTGGTATTCCCATCTCTTTCAGAATTTTCCACAGTTTATTGTGATCCACACAGTCAAAGGCTTTGGCATAGTCAATAAAGCAGAAATAGATGTTTTTCTGGAACTCTCTTGCTTTTTCCACCATGTCCAGTTCTAACTGTTTCTTCCTGACCTGCATACAAATTTCTCAAGAGGCAGGTCAGGTGGTCTGGTGTTCCCATCTCTTTCAGAATTTTCCACAGTTTATTGTGATCCACACAGTCAAAGGCTTTGGCATAGTCAATAAAGCAGAAATAGATGTTTTTTCTGGAACTCTCTTGCTTTTTCCATGATCCATTGGATGTTGGCAATTTGATCTCTGGTTCCTCTGCCTTTTCTAAAACCAGCTTGAACATCAGGGAGTTCACGGTTCACGTATTGCTGAAGCCTGGCTTGGAGAGTTTTGAGCATTACTTTACTAGCATGTGAGATGAGTGCAATTGTGTAGTAGTTTGAGCATTCTTTGGCATTGCCTTTCTTTGGAATTGGAATGAAAACTGACCTTTTCCAGTCCTGTGGCCACTGCTGAGTTTTCCAGATTTGCTGGCATATTGAGTGCAGCACTTTCACAGCATCATATTTCAGAATTTGAAACAGCTCAACTGGAATTCCATCACCTCCACTAGCTTTATTCGTAGTGATGCTTTCTAAGGCCCACTTGACTTCACATTCCAAGATGTCTGGCTCTAGATTAGTCATCACATCATCATGATTATCTGGGTCATGAAGATCTTTTTTGTACAGTTCTTCAGTGTATTCTTGCCACCTCTTCTTAATATCTTCTGCTTCTGTTAGGTCCAGACCACAGTAAAAACAAGACTTGGAGCTGACTGTGGTCTAGATCATCAGCTCCTTGTTGCAGAATTCAGAGATAAGTTGAAGATAGTCAGGAAAAAATCTCTTATGATTATACAGTGGAGGTGACAGATAGATTCAAGGGATTAGATCTGGTAGACAGAGTACCTGAAGAACTATGGATAGAGGTTCAAAACATTTGTACTGGAGTCGATGAACAAAGCCATACCAAAGAAAATGAGGCAAAGTGGTTGTCTGAGGAGGCCCTACAACAGGCTGAGAAAAGAAGTGAAAAGCAAAGAAAAAAATGAAAGACCCAACTGAATGGAGAGCTCAAGAGAATAGCAAGGAGAGATAAGAAAGCCTTCTTAAATGAACAATGCAAAGAAATAGAAGAAACAATAGAATGGGAAAGACTAGAGGTCTCTTAAAGAAAACTGGAGATGTCAAGGGAACATTTCATGCAAGGATGGGCCTGATAAAGGATAGAAATGGTAAGTACCTAAGAGAAGCAGAAGAGGTTAAGAAGAGGTGGCAAGAATACACAGAAGAACTGTACAAAAAAGGTCTTAATGACCCAGATAACCACGGTGATGTGGTCACTCTCCTAGAACCAGATATCCTGGAGTGTGAAGTCAAGTGGGCCTTAGGAAGAATTACTATGAACAAAGCAAAGGACGTGATGGAATTACAGTTGAGCTATTTCAAATCCTAAAAGATGATTGTGTTAAAGTGCTGCACTCAATATACCAGCAAATTTAGAAAACTCAGCAGTGGCCACAAGACTGGAAAAGATCAAGTTTCATTTCAATCCAAAAGAAGGGCAATGCAAAGAATGCTCGAACCACTGTACAATTGTGCTCATTTCACATGCTAGCAAGGTAATGCTCAAAATCCTTCAAGCTACACTTCAGTAGTATGTGAACCAAGAACTTTCAGATGTATGAGCTGGATTTAGAAAAGGCAGAGGAAAGAGATCAAATTGCCAGCATCATTGGATCATAGTGAAAGCAAGGGAATTCCAGAAAAAAAAAAAAAAATTCTTCTTCTGTTTCACTGACTATGCCAAAGTCTTTGACTGTGGATCACAACAAACTGTGGAAAATTCTTAAAGAGATGGGAATGCCAGACCACCCCACCTGCCTCCTGAGAAACCTGTATGCAGGACAAAAAGCAACAATTACAGCTGGACATGGAACAGTGGACTGATTCAAAATTGAGAAAGGAGTTTGTCATGGCTGTATATTGTCAGCCTGATATTTAATTTCTATGCAGAGTACATTATGCAAAATACCAATACAGTAATGTAAAGTAAAAAATAAATTAATTAATTAATTTTAAAAAACTGGAATCAAGATTGTCAGGATAAATATCAATAATATCAAATATTCAGATGATACCACTCTAATGGCAGAAAGTTAGAGGAGTTAAGAGCTTCTTGAAGAGGGTGAAAGAAAATAGTGAAAAAACTTGGCTTAAAGCTCAACATTCAAAAAATAAAGATCATGGCATCTGGTCCCATCACTTCATGGCAAATCAAAGGGGAAGAATTGATAACAACGACAGATTTTATTTCTTGGCCTCCAAAACCACCGTGAACAGTGACTGAAGCCATGAAATTAAAGGACACTTGTTCCTTGGAAGGAAAGCTGTGCAAACCTAGACAATGTATTAAAAAGCAGAGACATCACTTTTCTGTCAAAGGTCTATAGAGTCAAAGCTCTGCTCTTTCCATTAGTCATGTGTTGGATGTGAGAGTTGGACCATAAAGAAGACTGAGCACTGAAGAATTGATGCTTGAGAGTCCCTTGGACAACAAGAAGATCAAACCAATCAATCCTAAAGGAAATCAACCCTGCATATTTACTGGAAGAACTGATGCTGAAGCTAAACTCATCAATAGTATGGCCATCTGATGTGGAGATCCCACTTATTGGAAAAGTCTCTGATGCTAGGAAAGACTGAAGGCAGAAGCAGAAGGGAGCAACAGAGGATGAGGTGGTTGGATGGCATCACTGAGTCAATGGACATGAGTTGCAGTAAACTCTGGGAGATAATAAAGAACCAAGAAGCCTGGCATGCTGCAGTCCATGGGGTCACAGATTTGGATACAACTGAGAGACTGCACAACAACAACAGCAATCAATCACTATGTAAAAATGAAGGGTGAATTAGACTGCTTGATGTATAATACTGTAATAGGTGAATAGCTTGGAATAAGATGGGATGGAGGGAGCTAGAATCATTGAAGAAATAGACGAAGCAAAGCCATCATTTATAGTTCATTAAATCATGAAGTGAATTTTGTATAATTTCAAACTTTCATTTTATGACCTTTAATTTTCTATATGGTTAAGTTTCTTTGTTTGCATGTTTATTGGTTTGTTTGTGGTGAGGGGGCGGGGGTGGCTTCCCTGGTAACTCAGCTGGTAAAGAATCAGCTGCAATGCAGGAGACTCTGGTTCATTTCCTGGGTCACGAAGATCTCTGGAGATGGGATAGGCTACCCACTCCAGTATTCTTGGGCTTCCTTGGTGGCTTAGATGGTAAAGAATCCACCTGCAATGCAGGAGACCTGGGTTTGATCCCTTGGTTGGGAAGATCCCCTAGAGGAGGACATGGCTAGCCACTCCGGTATACTTGCCTGGAGAATTTCACGGAGAGAGGAGCCTGGCAATCTACAGTCCATAGGGCTGCAAAGAGTCTTACATGGCTGAACGACTTTCACATCAAAGTGCTTTTGGTACTTAGAACAATGTGGTATATAGCAAGTCTTTAATGAATATTTGTCAAGAAGAAGAACAATATTTCTATTTAAAGTTGTAGGAGCTTAGCAATCCCTGTGTGATTGATGAAGATGTGTCACATTAAAAAAAAAAAAAAATAGCAGCCAGTCTTATAAAGCAGCTTCTGTTTATTATGGCAGGAAGGCTAGGGTGCCAGGAAGAACTAAACCCCCTCACATGTGTACTCAAAACTCTGGCACCGGCATATGAGAGGCTACTCATAACCATCAGATGCATGAATGAAGGGAAGTGGGACAAGGAGAGGGTTTCCTCCCTAGTAACTCAAAGCAGAACGAGAAAGTGTCTTTGAGTCTTCTCTAGCTCCTTAAAAGATCACACTCAATTCCATTTCAGTTCCATTATCCTTTGGCATCTGTTCTTTTCATCACCCTGGGCAGTCTAGTTGTTGAGCAATTAGAGAGTCAAGACTGGGGCATCATCATACAAAGCTGTTGTACTTTGCTGTCACAAGCCCACAAGGTGATGGGAATTCCTCCATTTTAAATTCCATCTGCATATCTGTTATTTTCTTCATGGTCGTTGTATGTTATTCCACTAATGCTGTGTGAGCTACCCATGCACAGGACTATATGTACTAGAGGGAAAGCTGTTGCTCTTTTTCCAGGGACAGGTGGGTAATCCACAATTATGGGTTGTGGGATATTAAATAGAACCCACTCTTCCTAAGGGATCTCTGAGTCTGCTGCTTTCTTGGTGGTTCAAGTCATGCAAAGACAGCTGTTGACAGAAGAAAATAGGTAAACTAAACACACCACTTGCAGACATAGAACTTATTTTGTGGTGTGATTGGCAAAGAACATTTATCTTGTCAAATTCCTTGAAATGGATTTCTCCATTTGAGGTAGTATTTCTTGTAGCCCAAGAGGTACAGGTCTACCTGAATTTCAGACTGTTGTGAGCTTACATCTGTTCTCAGAGAATTAGTAAAAATACCATCCCTCATTTTTCAGTAAAAGTGATCTCACACACTTGTAGCTAACAAAGCAGATCACCTAGTTTTATTTTTAATGTTTTGTAATGATGGCAGTGTCTTGATTTTTGTACTATATTAATTCCTTAAGACTATTTAGATGTAGCATGTCTTACAGACTTCAGTTTTCTATGCTTGTACTTTTAAGGGATCTATTCTTAATAATTTAAAAACTTATAATAAATGCTCAGATTCAAGAGGTATATAGAACCAAGTCTAGGAATTAGGAAAAGGCCATTAAAAACTCCTTTGTACATTTCTCTTCCCAGCCTGCAGAGTTATCCATCCTAACACTACAGTAGAATCTCTTGGGTGAGATTTCTTAAACTGCTGAAACCTGGATTCTAACTGAATCAGAAAGTCTCAGGTGGGGAAGGAAGCCATGAATAATTCCTAAAAGCTCCCCAGATGACTCTCTTGTGTACCCATGTGATGGTACTCTTGGCTTCTTTTCAATGAAATGAATCAAGCAATTAAGTTTTAACACCCAAAAGCCCTTGAAAGTTCTCATGCAAATTCCATGGTCATAATGAATATGGAGGGAGATGGGGAAACAGGCATCCTCTGACAAGTAATTACCTTCTGTGGAGAAGATAAGGTTGCCAATAGCTGAAGGTGGTGAAGTGAAGATACAGGAGACCATGCCACAGCAAGGGAGGCTCCATCCCACTGCATCTGAGTTCCTCTGGTGTAAGCAGAATGTCATTCCAAAATAGCACAACCCAAGGAGATTCCTTGAGAGGAAAGTAAAAAAGGCTGAACTGCCTTCTCAGCATGTCTCTTTTCCTGGTACATTTATTGGTTTCTATCATCAAATATAAATCAAATTTGGTTTAGAATTGTATTCTGCTTATATCAGGAATTTTAGTTATTCTATCAGAATTTCTTAATATGATTCTCTTTTTAAAAAGTTAAGACTTCAGACAGTGTATTCTGAGAATTTGCAGCAATTACTCTTGCTTTTATTGTCCTTATAGAAAACACTTTTTCAGTTTAAAAATCCATGGAACTATCTTTAACTGTAACCACAAAAATATTAGTAAATGCAGTGACTATAAGATTAGATGAGACTCTCAAAATTCAGTTTTTCCCACATATAAACTGTCAAAAGATGGGACTGACAGCTTTCACATAGAAGCTTCACATCCATCATCAGGCTCATGTGTTGTGAATTGCAAGCTTGTCAAAATATACTCTGGAAAGGTTGATGGGTCAGATTTCACCTAAAGAATTGCCAGCATGCATCAATATAAAGTAGAATATAGCCCAAGCAGTATCCTCTGTGCTCTGTTCCATAACAACAGTACCAAGGAGGGCTTACCCAGAAACTGTCAAGCAGGTTTGTTAAGATAGGCAAGAGTCAATCTCAGAAGAAAGACTAGGATTTTGAAAATAATCATTTTGGACTTGAATTAGGAGACCACCATTATACTAAAATCCACAACAAATATTTTCACTAGATTTTAAGACACAGCTTACTCTGTTTCTTAGTCAATAAGTTCAAAAGAGGAATAAATCCTTCCATGAGGTACGAAACAGAAATATTTCATTCTTGACTCTCTCCACTGACTTTTGACCTTGCTGTGCAGTAGAGGCCTGGGGATGGATGGGATCACTCCAGCTTCAGTGGGAAAGTGGGAAACCCACCAAAAGGTAGGCAGACCAAACATGCACCACGTGCACTTCATAGAAAGTGTGTCCATCAAGAATTAGAAAGCCAGATTTTCCTAACAGTCGTATAAAAAGAAAAAAGTTTTGACAATATCATAGATGATAGGAAATTGATGGCAGTAGATGACCCAAGCAAGAAAAAAGTAGTTTTCTTCTTGAGATATTATGCATTAGTGGACAAGGTATAAATTAGTAATAAGAGCAGGTTGTAAGCATGAAGCTGACATTATATGTGCAGGTGTGCTACAGTGTTTTGCAGTGTTCAGAGCAGACCTATAGGGAGAAGCCCAGATAGAGTTTTTTATGCCCCAATTCAACAGAACAGAGTGTGGTGTAAAAATAATAAAGGTGGTGGTGATGATGATGGATGGATAGCAAAGTTTCTTAGGTAAATGATATGTAAAAGCACTGTTCTAAGAACTTTAAAGGTGTTACCTGATCTACTCTTCACAATAACTGTAGGAAGTGGGTATTCTTATAATCTCTTTTATACAAGTAATGCAAAGGAATTGAGGAAAAACAGAATAGGAAAGACTAGAAATCCCTTCAAGAAAATTGGAGATATCAAGGGAACACTTCATGCAAGGATAGGCACAATAAAGGGCAGAAACAGTAAGGACCTAAGAGAAGCAGAAGAGATTAAGAAGACGTGGCAAGAATACACAGAAGAACTATATTTTTTAAAAGTCTTTTAAAAAAAACTAAATTTTTCAAAAAAAAAAAAAAAAACCCTATATTTTAAAGAAGAACACACAGAAAACCACGATGAAACTGTCACTCATCTAGGGCCGGACATCTTGGAGTGTGAAGTCAAGTGAGTCTTAAGAAGCATTACTAGCACAGCTAGTGGAGGTGATGAAATTTCAGCTGAGCTACTTAAAATCCAAAAAAGATGATGATGTTAAAGTGCTGCACTCAATATGTCAGCAAATTTGGAAACCTCAGCGGTGACCACAGGACTGGAAAAGGTCAGTTTTCATTTCAATTCAAGAGAAGGGCAATGCCAGAAAACGTTCAAATTGCTGTACAATTGCACTCATTTCATTTCACATGCTAGCAAAGTAATGCTCAAAAATCCTTCAGCTATGCTTCAGTAGAATGTGAACCAAGAACTTTCAGATGTACAAGCTGGTTATAGTAAAAGCAGAGGAACCAGAGATCAAATTGCCAACATTGATTGAATCATAGCGAAAACAAGGGATTCCAGAAAATCATCTACTTCTGCTTCACTGACTATACTAAAGGCTTTGAGTGGATCACCACAAACTGTGGAAAATGGCAATATCAGACCTCCTAACCCGCCTCCTGAGAAACCTGTATACAGGTCAAGCAGCAACAGTTAGAACTAGAAATGGAACAATAGACCGATTCCAAATTGGGAAAGCAGTAAGACAGCGCTATATATTGTCACCATCTTTATTTAACTTCTATGCAGAATACATCACAAAATACTGGGCTGGATGAAGCCCAAGCTAGAACCAAGTTTTTCAGTAGGAAATATCAACAATCTCAAATAATTAGATGATACCATTCTCCAGGCAGAAAGTGAAGAGGAACTAAAGAGCCTCTTGATGAAAGTGAAAGAGTACTTAACACTCACCATTCAAAAGACTAACATCATGAATCCGGTCCCATCAGTTCAGTTCAGTTCAGTTGTTCAGTCGTGTCCGACTCTTTGCTACCCCATGAATCGCAACACGCCAGGCCTCCCTGTCCATCACCAACTCCCAGAGTTCACCCAAACTCGTGTCCATAGAGTCGGTAACGCCATCAAGCTATCTCAGCCTCTGTCGTCCCCTTCTCCTCCTGCCCCCAATCCCTCCCAACATCATGGTCTTTTCCAATGAATCAACTCTTCACATGAGGTGGCCAAAGTATTGGAGTTTCAGCTTTAGCATCAGTCCTTCCAATGAACACCCACGACTGATCTCCTTTAGGATGGACTGGTTGGATCTCCTTGCAGTCCAAGGAACTCTCAAGAGTCTTCTCCAACACCACAGTTCAAAAGCATCAATTCTTCGGCGCTCAGCTTTCTTCACAGTCCAACTCTCACATCCATACATGACCACTGGAAAAACCATAGCCTTGACTAGACAGACCTTTGTGGCAAAGTAATGTCTCTGCTTTTGAATATGCTGTCTAGGTTGGTCATAACTTCTCTTCCAAGGAGTAAGCGTCTTTTAATTTCATGGCTGCAGTCACCATCTGCAGTGATTTTGGAGCCCCAAAAAATAAAGTCTGATACTGTTTCCACTGTTTCCCCCATCTATTTCAAATGAAGTGATGGGACCAGATGCCATGATTTTCATTTTCTGAATGCTGAGCTTTAAGCCAACTTTTTCACTGTCTACTTTCACTTTCATCAAGAGGCTTTTTATTTTTAGTTCCTCTTCACTTTCTGCCATAAGGGTGGTGTCATCTGCATATCTGAGGTTATTGATATTTCTCCCAGCAATCTTGATTCCAACTAGTGCTTCTTCCAGCTCAGCTTTTCTCATGATGTACTCTGCATATAAGTTCACTTCCTAGCAAATAGAAGGAGAAGTGGAAACAATGACAGATTTTGTTTTCTTGGGCTCAAAAATCACTGCAGACTTCAACTGCAGCCATGAAATTAAAGGACACTTGCCCCTTGGAAGGAAAGTTATCACAAAAACAGACAGCATATTAAAAAGCAGCAACATCACTTTGCTGTCAAAGGTCTATAAAGTCAAAGCTATGGTTTTTCCAGTAGTCCTGTATGGATGTGAGAGATGGACCACAAACAAGGCTGAGCACCAAAGAACCGATGTTTTCAAATTGTGGTGTTGGAGAAGATTCTTGAGAGTCCCTTGAATAGCAAGGAGATCAAACCAGTCAATGCTAAAAGAAATCGGCCCTGAATACTTATTGGAAGGACTGATGCTGAAGCTGAAGCTCCAATACTTTGGCTACGTGATGCAAAGTGCCAACTCATTGAAAAAGACCCTGATGCTGGGAGAGATTGAAGGCAAAAGGAGACAAGGGTGGCAGAGGAAAAGATGGTTAGATAGCATCATCAACTTAATGGACGTGAGTTTGAGCAAATTCCAGGAGATAGAGAAGGACAGGAAAGCCTGGCATGCTATAGTGCATGGGGTGGCAAAGGTCAGATGTGACTTAGCAACTAAACAACTCTTGTAGAAATAGCTTATGCTTAGGGATACTAAATACCTAGCCCAAGGTCATATAGCTCATAATGGTACAAAGAGGAAAGAAACCCCTATGGGAACCTTTAATTTTTGCTTTTCATCTATAGCAAAATCTCATATGCAAATATATGACAAAAATATTTTCAAATATCTATATGCTTCCCTGTTTTCCCCAATACATCAATATTCCATAGACAGACTTTCCATATAGAGTCTCAAAGTAGTCATGTTTGGGTGATACCCAAACAAATCATGTTTTCTCTTCTATACAGCTGGTACCACTTTCTCAGAACACTTGATCATACTCCTCTGCTTGCCTTTATATCACACAGATTTCTGTGTAATATTATTATGCAAACACAACCAGTACCTAGAAATCAAGTGTTTTTCCTGACAAATATTCTTCTTGCGGTATTTACATTGTAAAGCTATTATTGCTAATAGAATCTCGTATACTGCTTAATGTTAGTTAACATGACCCAAGGAAGGACTAAGCATATACAGATCAAAATATTGCTTATTTGTCCAAATTTAAGGTGATATTTTCCATATGTTCCATTCAAAGAGATGAGGTTAATGCTGTAGAAATATCCTATTTTTACTCAGATCAAAAGAAAGCTTGTGAAACCTGCTATCACTATCATCTTTCAGGATTCAAAGATATGACACAGAGAGTAAAGTGAAGTGATCATAGTCACAGAGTTAGGAAAAGCAGACTAAACCTGATTATCCATCCCCTGCAGAACAGTGATCATACCCAAGGCAACAGGCCAGGTGCCCAAAAGAGCAAGTGGTAGGCATATTGTCGTCATAGCCTCACTCTGGGGCTGCTTTCCTGAGACTTTCAGTTGGGAATCAAGAGAGCTTTTAAGAACACTGCTTTTCATTTATTCTACAAATACTTATTGAACATGGGGCTCAGGAGACAAGCCCTGCCTTCAACATGCTCAGAGCCTAGTGAGGACACAAATAAGAAAAAATCACTGATTTATGGGTACAGTAGAGGGACTCCTTACCCAATACCACTGAAGTCTTTCATAAACAGGCCACTCAACAGCTGAGTGTTAAAGAACTAGTTGTATAGCTGTTACCCTGGGACATGGGTGCTGTGCTGTCTAGAAAAGGGTAAAGCAGATGAAAAATTTAGGAAAACAACCTGCTTAAGAAGCTTGATGAGTTGGAGGAGGGGACATAAGAGGCATGTGGGGCAGTGTCTGAGGAGAAGAGGGCAAAGGGATCAGATAATGGAAACTTTTTTTTTTAATTTACTGTAAATGAAACAAAGATGAATATTTTTAATGATAAAAGGTACAATTTACAGAGAAGATAGACATCATAAACAATTAGACACCTTAACAACAAGGAGACAAATATACATAAAGCAAAATCCAGAATAAATATAAGGGAAAAGAAAAATATGTATAATTTTACTAAGACATATTAACCTTTCTCTGATAATATTTCATCAAGTATAAAAAATATAAAAATAGTAGCATCTTGAATGATGTCATTAATAATTTAAATATGATAGGTTTATATTTAATTAAGTTATATTAGTCATATCCTACACAAATACATTAAAAAATTTATATCTCACACATTGTAATTAGATGGCCATAAAAGGAAAGACATAAGCATCTGAATGCAGAGTTCCAAAGAATAGCAAGGAGAGATAAGAAAGCCTTCCTCAGCAATTGATGTAAATAGAGGAAAACAACAGAATGGGAAAGACTAGAGATCTCAAGAAAATTAGATACCAAGGGAACATTTCATGCAAAGAAGGGCTCTATAAAGGAAAGAAATGGTATGGATCTAACAAAAACAGAAGATACTAAGAAGAGGTGGCAAGAATACATAGGAAAACTGGACAAAAATAGCTTCATGACCAAGATAATCACTATGGTGTGATCACTCATCTAGAGCCAGACATCTTGGAATGTGAAGTCAAGTGGGCCTTAGAAAGCATCACTACAAACAAAGCTAGATGAGGTGATGGAATTCACTTGAGCTGTTTCAAATCCTGAAAGATGATGCTGTGAAAGTGCTGCACTCAATATGCCAGCAAGTTTGGAAAACTCAGCAGTGGCCACAGGACTGGAAAATGTCAGTTTTCATTCCAATTCCAAAGAAAGGCAACGTCAAAGAATGCTCAAACTACCGCACAATTGCACTCATCTCACATGCTAGTAAAGTAATGCTCAAAATTCTCCAAGCCAGGCTTCAGCAATATGTGAACCATGAACTTTCAAATGTCCATGCTGGTTTTAGAAAAGGCAGAGGAACAGGAGATCAAATTGCCAACATCCGCTGGATCATGGAAAAAACAAGAGAGTTCCAGAAAAACATTTATTTCTGCCTTATTGACTATGCCAAAGCCTTTGACTGTGTGGATCACAATCAACTGTGGAAAATTCTGAAAGAGATGGGAATACCAGACCACTTGACCTGCCTCTTGAGAAACCTATATGCAGGTCAGGAAGCAACAGTTAGAACTGGACATGGAACAACAGACTGGTTCCAAATAGGAAAAGGAGTACGTCAAGGCTGTATATTGTCACCCTGCTTATTTAACTTCTATGCAGAGTACATCATGAGAAACTCTGGGCTGGAAGAAACACAAGTTGGAATCAAGATTGCGGGGAGAAATATTAATAACCTCAGATATGCAGATGACACGACCTTTATGGCAGAAAGCGAAGAGGAACTAAAAAGCCTCTTGATGAAAGTGAAAGAGGAGAGTGAAAAAGTTGGCTTAAAGCTCAACATTCAGAAAACGAAGATCATGGCATCTGGTCCCATCACTTCGTGGGAAATAGATGGGGAAACAGTAGAAACTGTCAGACTTTATTTTTCTGGTCTCCAAAATCACTGCAGATGGTGACTGCAGCCATGAAATTAAAAGATGCTTACTCCTTGGAAGAAAAATTATGACCAACCTAGATAGCATATTCAAAAGCAGAGACATTACTTTGCCAACAAAGGTCCGTCTAGTCAAGGCTATGGTTTTTCCAGTGGTCATGTAGTATGTGAGAGTTGGACTGTGAAGAAAGCTGAGCACCAAACAATCGATGTTTTTGAACTGTGGTGTTGGAGACTCTTGAGGATCCCTTGGACTGCAAGCAGATCCAACCAGTCCATCCTAAAGGAGATCAGTCCTGATTGTTCACTGGAAGGACTGATGTTGAAGCTGAAACTCCAATAATTTGGCCACCTCATGCAAAGAGTTGACTTATTGGAAAAGACCCTGATGCTGGGAGGATTTGGGGGGCAGGAGGACAAGGGGATGACAGAGGATGAGATGGCTTGATGCCATCACCAACTCAATGGGAATGAGTTTGAATGAGCTCAGGGAGTTGGTGATGGACAGGGAGGCCTGGTGTGCTGCAATTCATGGGGTTGCAAAGAGTCAGACATGATTGAGCGACTGAACTGAACTGAACTGATGTTCCTATTGTGGTTTTATTAATTGTTTTGGGTTTATTTTCTGTAGCTGGGGCTTTTCTTTCTCTTGTTTTCTCCCTAGATAAGTTCCTTTAGCACTAGTTATAAAGCTGGTTTGGTGGTGCTGAATTCTCTTAATTTTTGCTAGTCTGGAAAGCTTGATTTCTCCATCAAATCTCAAAGAGGGTCTTGCTAGGCAGAGTATTCTTGGCTGTAGGTTCTTCACTTTCATCACTTTAAATATATCATACTACTCCCTTCTGACTTGTAGAATTTCTGTTGAGGAATCAGCTGATAGCCTAATGGGAGTTCCCTTGTATGTTGTTTGTCATTTTTCTCTTGCTGCTTTTAATATTTTATCTTTGTCTCTAATTTTTGTCAGTTTGATTACTATGTGTCTCAGTGCTTTCCTCCTTGGATTTGTCCTGCCTGGGACTCTGTGCTTCCTGGACTCATTTGACTATTTCCTTTCCCATGTTAAGGAAGTTTTCAGCTGTTATTTCTTTAAATATTTTCTCAGGTCCTTTCTCTCTCTTTTTTCCTTCTGGGACAGCTATAATGTGAATATTGCTGCATTTAATGTTGCCCCAGAGATCTCTTAGGTATCTTCATTTTGTTTCATTCTTTTTTCTATATTCTGTTCTGTGGCAGTGATTTCCACCATTCTGTCCTCCAGATCATTTATCCATTCTTATGCCTCAGATATGCTGTTATGGATTCCTTCTAGTGTATTATTCATCTCTTTAGTTCTTGTAGATCTTTGGTAAACATTTCTTGCATCTTCTCAACCTTTGCCTCCATTCTTTTTCTGAGATCCTGAATCATATTCACTATATTATTCTGAATTATTTTTCTGGAAGGTTGCCTATCTCCATTTCATTAAGCTGTTTTTCTGGGTTTTATCTTGTCCCTTCATCTGGGATCAACTTTCTGCTTTTTCGTGCTGATTAACTTTCTGTAATGTGGTTTTATTTTAGTTACTGTAAGATTGTGGTTCCTCTTGCTTCTTCTGTCTGTCCTCTGATGGAGGAGGCTAAGAGGCTTGTGTAAGCTTACACCCTCTGATGGGAGGGACTGGGTTTTGTTCTGGTGGTCAGGGCCTTATTCTATAAAGCTTTAATCCAATTATCTGCTGATGGGTGAGGTTGTGCTTCCTCTCTGGTAGTCTTTTGGCTTCAGGGGACCAAACTCTAGGGTATACAGGCTCTAGAGTCAGGTTAATAGTGACCTCCAAGAGGCCAAAGGGGACCTTCCCAGACATCTGCTGCTAGTCCTCCATCTCTGTGGTGAGCCCTTTCCAACCTTTGCCTCCACAGGAGACCGTCCAACACTAGCAGGTAGTTTTGGTTCAGTTTCCCTGGTGGCTCAGAGGTTAAAGCATCTGCCTGCAATGAGAGAGATCTCAGTTCGATCCCTGGGTCAGGAAGATCCCCTGGAGAAGAAATGGCAATCCACTCCAGTATTCTTGCCTGGAGAATCCCATGGACAGAGGAGCCTGGTAGGATACATTCCATGGGGTCGCAAAGAGTTGGGCACGACTGAGCAACTTCACTTTTCTGCGAAGTTACTGCTCTTTTCCTCTGAATCTTGGTGCATGCAAGGTTTTGTTCATGCCCTCCAAGACTAAGTCTCTGTTTTCCCCAGTCCTGTGGAAGTCTTGTAATCAAATCCCACTGACCTTCAAGGTCAGATTCCCTGGGGACTCCCAAGTACCCAGGCTGGTAAACCTGAATGGAGTTCTGAACCTTCACAACAGTGGGAGAACTTCTTTAGTATAATTGTTCTCCATTTTGTGGGTCACTCACCCAGTGGGTATGGGATTTGATTTTACTGTAATTGTGCCCCTCCTACCATCTTGCTGCAGCTTCTTTTTTGTCTTTAGACTTGGGGTATCTTTCTTTGATGTGTGTCAACATCTTCTTATCAATGGCTGTTCAACAACTAGTTGTGGTTTTGGTGCTCCTAAAGGAGGAGATGAGTGCATGTCCTTCTACTCCACCATCTTGAACCAGAAGCCTGGAGAATCTTATGGAAGAAGTTATCTTGGAAGCCAACAGGAAGACCTAGAGAATACAACTAGGGTGAAGAACACAACCTAATTTGGAGAATTGTTAGATAATTACAGAACCTGCGCAGAAGAGATAGAGACTTGAGTGAAAAAAACATTTTAGGAGACTATTATTGCCATGAGCTAGAGTAAATTCATAGTGAGGGTTGAAAATGGAAAGGCAAGACATGGTGACTGACTTGATATGTGGGTTCAATATGAAGATTGACTCATGTTTGGTTTGGGTAATTGAGGAAAAGTTGGTTGGAGCTGACTGAGGGAATAAATTCAAAAAGAACTGTTCAAGAAACTGATAAGAGAGGAGATAACATTACAACTTCAGCTTGAATATGATAAGCTTGAAGTGTTTGTAAGATGTGGAGATGAACCTGAAACAATGTGTCTGAGGTTGAGAAAGATGAACCAGAGTTGATAAAGGAAATTTGGATGTTTTCTGCAGTATATTATGGATTGAGTCATGGAGATGAATATGCTGGGTCAAATAGATCTTATCTTATGATGATGAGTTTCATGGACAGAGCACTGGGCAAGCAGCAGTTATATGGCACCAACAAAAGATAAGGCAAAGAAAAGTAGATTGTTGGAAAAATATTTGCTTAAATTCTTAGAAGCCTATAGAATACAATGTCATCAAAAGCAGGCTTCCAATTTCAACTCAGACACACAAAGCCCTTGAAAGTCCTCATTACATAAGGGAAAAGCTGGACAAACAAAATATAGGTGATTTTCTTGAAGCCAGTGGAGAATTGAAGTTGTAGGATGAATCAACATTACAAAATCAGGAGGAGTCTGGCACTTCCAGAGAGCTACAGCTCTCAAGATTTGCTTACCCAAAGCAGAAGGCACTGAATGCCATAAGCCATAAGGAACAGTTAAATAATAACTTTGAAGACTTACTGGATGCTGAGAAAATGTGGAGAAACTTCAATCACCATGAGACCTCCCATATTTCCGCAAGTTTTTTGTCTAGCAATTTCACCAGGTTTTCATAAAAGGGATCCAAGAAAGTTCCTAACGTGATACTGACAGGAGATGGGGAAGAGCAGCCATTTTGAAACCGTTCCAAAGGCTTCTATCAAACAATGGGAAATTCTGAAACTTTAGTTCTGTTGGAGGAAGGGATGTATGCTCCACTCCAGGCTGCTCCATCATTCTTATCTTATCAAAAAGAAAAAAGAAGAAGATAATGATGATGAAAATGAAAAAGGCCACAGTGAATATCAGACAAGGCTTAAAGAAATAGACCAGGAAAACTGGAATCAGGAAGATGAACAGTGGCTTGTGAGGGAAGTTTGACACTTCAAAGAAGGACATTCCTAAAACCTTTCTGAAAGTCACATTCCTGAGTCATAGGCACACTAAAAGACTGACATTTAATCAGAGGGTTAGCAAATGTCCTCTTTCCTCTTATCCTAAAATGAAACAAGCAGGCCTCCATTAATAACAGTGGATTACAGTTTAAATAACTGCAAGACACACTTTCTAAGGACTGGTAAAAAGGGAAATCCAAAATACAAGAGGGGAGAAACAAACAAATCTACTGGAGGAATTTGAAGCCTCTGATATATATGGCTACATTAGACATTAAATGCAGCCCTTCTATAGATTAGCATAAATTCTCATATGAAAGGAATTTATCTCCTGCCAGGCTCCTCTGTCCATAGGGTTCTCCAGGCAAGAATATTAGAGTGGGTTGCCATTTCCTTCTCCAATTACCCATTAAAACATGGCTGGGTTTCTTTAAATATTAAAAAGATAGATTAATTAGCAATAAAGATAGCTGATGACACAAAGAAATTATCAGAACCAGACTCAAACATAACACCGTTGTTGGAATTATCATACGAGAAATTTGAAATAACTATGATTAACATGCCAAGCTACCAGCAGAAAAAGTAGACAGCATGTACCAAAAGATGGAAATGGTAGCAGAGAGATAGGAAAACATTTAAAAATCAAAATGAAATGCTAGGAATCAAAAGCACATTATTAGAAATGAAGAACACTTTTGACAGACTCAAAAGTAGATACAAATTAACTGAAGGAGAAATCAGTGAACCTGGAAATAGGCCAATGGAAGCTTCACAAATGGAAGCACAAATGTAAGAACAAAACTTCCCAGAATTTTGGACAATATCAGAAAAGCATGACGTACAGATGATTGGAAGAACAGAAGGAGCAGAAAGAGAATGGAGCAGAAAAATATTTGAAGAATATTTTGAAGCAATAATAACTGAAAACTTTCCAAAACTAATGACAGATACCAACCACAAATTTTAAAAATCTACTAAGTCACAAGCAGGATAGAAAAATTAAAAAAAAAAAAAAACTGACCAAATTATAGTTAAATTGTAGATATAAAAAATAGAGAAAATCTTGAAGAAGATAGAAGGAATAGACCATATTATTTATAAAGGAACAAGGATATGAATTACAACAGACTTCTCACCAGACACCATTCAAGCAAGAAATAAGTAGAGTAAAATTTTCAAATTGTTAAAAGAAAAAGCATCTGCCAATCTGGAATTCTGCATTAGATTAATTTCATATCTGATTTTTCATTAAATGTTGAGGGAAAATATTTTTAAGAAAAGAAAGCCTGACAAGGCTCACTGCCAGTTTCGTTCCGTTCAGTCGCTCAGTCGTGTCTGACTCTGTAATATACAAATGACAATAGGTCTTCAGGCAGAAGGAAAATTGTGTGAGCAAAAAGAAAGGGAAAACATTTAAAGAAAATAAATGAAGGTAAATTATTTTATTTTCCTATTCTTATTCATCTTGAACATAACACTCTTTTTAAAGCAATAATACTTATAATATGTTGGTGTTGACAGAGTATGGATAAATGAAAACAAAAATGCCATAAGGGATTGGAGGGGGAATTGGAAATGCTCTCTTATAAAGTACCAGTACTACACATAAAGCAGTATAGTACTATTTGAAGATAAATTGCTCAGGCAGTGGAGGCGGCCGCCACACTTGAGCACAGCCAAGAGCTACCTGACGTCTGAGGTCAGGGGCAGCAGCCTAGAGTGCCAGGTTGTGACGGCGCAGGAACGGCTGAGAGGAGCTACCCTGCATCTGAGGTCAGTGGCGTCTGAGGTCAGGGATGGCAGCCGGGAGGAGACACCCCACTTCCGAGATCAGGGCAGCAGCCGGCAGGAGCTACCCCATGTCCGAGGCCAGTGGCTGCAGGGAGGAGACACACCACGTCTGAGGTCTGGGGTGGTGGGGAGAAGCCACCTCGCCCCTGAGGCCAGGAGCGGCAGCTGAGAGGAGCCACCCACGCCCGAGGCCAGGGCCGGCGGCCGGGAAGAACAACCCGAGGAGTGGTGGCTGGGCAGGCACAGGAGGGCCTAGAGGAGCTTTATCCTACGTTGAAGGTCAGGAACGGTGGCGGTAAGGAGATACCCCTCGTCCAAGGTAAGGTGCAGTGGCTGTGCTTTGCTGGAGCAGCCGTGAAGAGATACCCCATGCCCAAGGTAAGAGAAACCCAAGTAAGACGGTAGGTGTTGCAAGAGGGAATCAGAGGGCAGACACACTGAAACCATACTCACAGAAAACTAGTCAATCTAATCACACTAGGACCACACCCTTGTCTAACTCAATGAAACCAAGCCATGCCTGCGGGGCAACCCAAGATGGGTGGGTCATGGTGGAGAGGTCTGACAGAATGTGGTCCACTGAAGAAGGGAATGGCAAGCCACTTCAGTATTCTTGCCTTGAGAACCCCAAGAACAGTATGAAAAGTCAAAATGATAGGATACCAAAAGAGAAACTCCCCAGGTTGGTAGGTACCCGATATGCTACTGGAGATCAGTGGAGAAATAACTCCAGAAAGAATGAAGGGATGGAGCCAAAGCAAAAACAATACCCAGTTATGGATGTGACTGGTGATAGAAGCAAGATTCGATGCTGTAAAGAGCAGTATT